>CAUYON010122458.1:0-15669 GCA_963573935.1 Arctocebus calabarensis | reverse complement strand
GGCCAAGGAACCCATACACCTATATATACCCTGAGACTAAAGGCCTAAAGGAGGAGATGGGGAAAGACCGGGAGAGAAACAGAGAGAGCTTCTCTCTCCCCACTAGAATTCTCTCCCTCTACCAGGAGCCTTAATGTTTTCTGTATTCTTTTCTGTGAATAAATTCTGTCTTACGAAAAAAATAAAAATAAAATAAATAAAATCAAAAAAAAAGATTTTTCTACTAATTCTTAGCTCCTCAAAGGTAGGCACTCTCCTATTTATCCCCATGCCATTAGAACCTAGGCATTCATAAAATGTTTGTTAAATTAACAAATTAATTGATGTTAGAATAAATTTCTGTCCTTGTCTGAAGGACTACTGGAAATGAATCCAAGCTTGTAAATAAAATTCTTTAGGAATGGGGAAAAAGCAAAGAGTAGCTAAAGAAAGTAGCTTTTCAATCTTAAAAAGACAGCAGATATCCCCGGAATATAGCCATTTGCTTCCTCCTGCACACATCTCCTGCCCACTTGATTTTTGATATAAAATATTAGACCAAAGATTAGAATATTTTGAAGATGGAGAGAAGAAGAGGAAAGGAAAAAGGGAAGGAGAGAGAGGAAAAGGAGTAGAAAAGCTGCGATGGTTCCCACAGGATTTTCAGTGTCTTGTTTACAGATACTTATGAAGCCTGGTTTTGTATTATTTTGATACTCTTCCACTGTTCTCTGTTTAAGCTGAACCAAACTTAAATACTGTTCACTCCTTGTATCCAAGTGGTTATTGAACTTAGCACTCAAGTTCAAGTATCAAGTGGATACTCAAAGCTGATGAGGAGGACAGAAAGAAGGAAGGAAGCAAGGACAGAAAGAAATACACTTTACAAAGAATGGCTTTCATTTATGAGACTTTTAAATCACACTGAATGCTGGGTTTTTACAAAGCTCTCCGGAATTCCATAGAGAAGCTCACTTGGTTCCAAACCTGCAGACCAACAGCAATATTTGAAAAGCAAAGAGGACCTAAACTCTACGTCAGTGATACCGTTGTTCCCAAAGGGTGACCCAGTCATGTGGAGATTGAATTTAATATGGGAAAATGTGACAGCATGGGCTGGCTAATCAATCTGGCCAGAGCCTATGGTGTTTGAGGGAAATATCAATAGAAAGGAAATAATAGAGAGGAAAAATTGAATTAGGCAAGTAAAAAATTTAAATGGGCATGAAAATGAATAGATTCATATAATCCATGAAATAGATCAGTCGGGGCACTCTACTAAGACATTGGTAGCTAAACATGGGTGTTAAAATTCACTTCCCTTACTTTTCTTAGAGACAGAGTCTTATTCTGTTGCCCAAGCTAGCATGCCATCAAGTCAGCCTAGCTCACAATACACTCAAACTCCTGGGTTCAATCAATTCTCCTGCCTCAAGTAGATAAAACTACAGGCACCTGCCACAACACTAATTTTCTCTATTTGTAGTAGAGACGGGGGTCTTGCTCAAGCTGGTCTCAAACTCCTGAGTTCAAGGGATCCTCCCACCTTGGCCTCCCAGAGTGCTAGGTTTACAGGCATGAGCCCCTGCCCCTGGCCTCTTCCCTTTTTTAGCAACAATGCAGCTTAAAATTCTGAAAAAATGCTCATTCCCAGAGAATTCTCTGGAGGAGCTATAAAATCACCTGCCTCCAGCTGGCACCTTGCTCTGTTAATAATTTGTATACATATGAGCAAAGGTTCAGTGCTCCTATTAATTACCTAAAAAATGATTAATCTCCTTTCCCACTAGAGAATTAGGGAATCAAGAGGTAGATTGCCTAATAACTTCTCTATATCATAGATATCAGAAATGTCCTTCCTTGTATGCTCATCATATAGCTCCCCAGTTTTCTTTCTGTTCCTATTCTGTTCACCAATCTAGCACATTGGGAAGAAAATAAATCTATATTCATTTTGGTTTTTGCTCAAATCCTGAAGGTAGAAATGATGGGTACACAAACTTTGTAAGCCAGGGCACATTGTAGACAACTATACCTTTTACTTCACCAACAGAATGTCCCTTTCTCCCCACATTCTCTCATATCACCCCTAGCACATGCATTTCACAAAAATCGATTGTGAAATCCTCAAAATCTATAGCCTCTTGTGGGGGGTGAGAGGGTAATAACACAAGGCTTATTTATCTTTGCTGCTTGTGATTGGGGTCTTGTCTTTAACGGCCTCCAGCCTTGAAGTTTTCCTTCCCAGTTATGAGCTCTACTCAAAACTATCATTTGGATTTTCCCCATCTTCATTGCCCTGTGGAAATATCCCACCAGACACAACATTGCTCTTAGGGCACTCCATCACATTCCAATTGCCAACATTAAGGGGCCTTCTGGAATGTTCACACCAATTAAGTAATACCAAAGATTTAAAAATATTTAAATCAAATAGTACATTCAATAAGACAATCTTTTTGAGTTTCTGAAAACTATTCATAACAATCATTATGTTCAGGACTTGTGACAATCAGCACTTAAAATCACTTATATGGTGATGTAAAAGGTAGGAACTCAGCCTTGCAAATAACATAAAAATGTGTAGAAAACATTACTGAATAATGTGCAATAAGTAACTGTCTATTAACCACTAATAAGTGCTTTACACTTAAATCATACTGTTTTATCATAAACATCCCTGCAGAGTTGCTACTGTTATTACCATGCCTCTATCTCATAGAGGCAGTATTAGACTTTATTACTCCTAGAGAACTGGTTAGAATCCACGGCAGCTGAGTGAAAGGAACAGAAAAACTTTCTCAATACTACCTTTTACATCTCCTTATAAGTGATTTTAAGTGCTGATTATTACAAGTCCTGAGCATAATGACTCTTATGAACAGTTTTCAGCAACGCAAAAAGATTGCCAAGAAAAGAAAGACACAGAAACAGAAGTAAAGAATATCTTCAGCAAGCTAATCATTAGACTTGACACAGTTGAAGAAAAAAAATAGTGAGCCTGAATATACGTTAATAGGAATTACCCAAACTGAATCATAAACAGAAAAATAAGACAGAATACAATGGAATAGAATATCCAAGAGCTGTAGGACAGTATCAAATGGTCTAATACTCACATAATTCAAATGACAAAAAAATTCCATTTAATTTCTAGGAGAAGAAAGAGAAAATGAGGTACAAAAATATTTAAAGAATGAATGGTTATGCTAATGAATATTCCAAAAGTAATGATGACAACTATGGTCTGGCAGAATAATTACCAAACAAACATACTTACACATCTCATGTTCAAACTACTGAAAAGGAAAGAAAAAAAAAAATATTGGAGAGCCCAGCTAGAGAAAAAAGACACATTATATCTAAAGGTACAATAATGAGAATTTTTTTGTAGAATATACATTATTTTTACTTACACATAAAACATTCACCAAAATAGATCATATTCCAGCCCATAAAACAAATGCTAACAAATTTTGAAAAATTCCCTGTCAGTTCTAACATCTGTGCCATATTTGAGTCTGATTCTGTTGATTACTTTGTCTTTTCTTTTTATTCAGTCTCCTTAGATACCATCAAAATTGCCATTGCCAACTACAGTGCAAGTTGTCATCCAGGGTATTGGGAAAAGTTTCGGTTTCAGAATCAATAATCATGCCTTGGATAAACTTCATTGGCTACAATACTGTCACTGTGCAAAGCTGATTACTTTGTCTCTTTATGTGTTTTCTTTTTTGTTGTTTATTTTTTTTTTTGGTATACCTAGCAGTTTTGGTTGAAAGCTAGACAGTTTAGGATTATAGAGACTGAAAAAATGAATTTGCTATTTGGAAATGGTCGTACCTTTCCCTCTGCTAGGCTATGGTTGCGTTAATCTAGTGAGGAGTTGAGTTGGGTTTGGGATTTATTTTTTGTGGTTATTCCCTTAGTTTACTAGAGCTGCTGTAACAAAGTACCACAAAAGGAATGGGTTAAACTATATATATATATATAGTTTTATATATGTGCGTATATGTATCACATACATATATATGTATTTTTGGGACAGAGTCTCACTTTGGTAGCATCATAGCTCACAGCAACCTCAAACTCTTGAGCTAAAGTGGTCCTCCTGCCTCCGCCTTCCAAGTACCTGAGACTACAGGTGCCCCAATGCCCAGCTATTTTTTGGAGATGGGTTCTCGTTCTTGCTCAGGCTGATCTCAAACTCCTGAGCTCAGGCAATCTACCCACTTCGGCCTCCCAAGTGCTAGGATTACAAGCATGAGCCACTGTGCCTGGCCATCAGTAGAAATTTATGATCTCATAGTTCTGGAAGGTAGAAGTCCTAAATCAAGGTGTCAGTAGAGTTGGTTTTGTTTTGTTTTTCAAAGAGGAAAAAAAAGGTTCTTTTTTTATTTTTTTTTTATTTTTATTAAATCACAATTGTGTACATTAGTGCAATCATGGGGCACAATGTGCTGACTTCATATACAATCTGAAATATTTTCATCAAACTGTTTAATAGCCTTCATGGCATTTTCTTAATCACTATATGTAGACATTGGTATTCTGCATTTAATAAGTTTCACCTGTAGAATGGAACAAAAAGTATCCAATGTACTCAGCCCTAATATGAAGCTAATGTATAGTTTTCATATGAAGGCTAAAACCCAATTATAGCACAAGAATATGTGGGAAAAGGCAAAGGAGGGTAGGAGAGGGGGGAGGATGGTGGAGGGAGGGAGGGATGTTGGTGGGGTCATACCTACAGTGCATCTTAGAAAGGTACAGGTGAAACTTATTAAATGCAGACTACCAATGTCTACAGATAGTGAGTAGAGTTGGTTCTTTATGAAGGCTGAGAAGGAAGGATCTATTATAGGTCTCTCATTTTGGACTGTAGATGGCCATCTTCTGCCTGTGTACACATCGCCTTCTCTCTGTTTGTTAGATAAAGTCCCTCTTATAAATTTGTCCCTTGCCCAAGAGGAGTGCCATACACCATGACCACATATCCCCATCCCACCTCCCCTCTCCCCACTTGTTCATTCCCCCCATGCTTGTATTAGCTCATCTGCTGCCTTCATATTAGAATAGAGTACATTGGAATCTTGCTTCTCCATTCTTGTGATGCTTTACTGAGAAGAATGTGTTCCACCTCCATCCACGTTAATACAAAAGATGTAAAATCTCCATCTTTTTTAGTGGCTAATAGTATTCTATGGTAGACCTATACCACAGCTTGTTAATCCATTCCTGGATTGGTGGGCATTTAGACTGTTTCTACATTTGGGCGATTGTAAATTGAGCTGCAGTAAACAGTATAGTACAGATGTTCTTATGATAAAAGGACTTTTTTTTTCTTCTGGGTAGATGTCTAGTAATGGGATTGCAGGATCAAATGGAGGTCTACTTTGAGTTTGTTAAGGATTCTCCATACCTCCTTCCAAAAAGGTTATATTAGGTTGCAGTCCCACCAGAAGTGTAAATGTGTTACTTTCTCTCCACAACCACTCCCGCTGTGCACCTTTGAGACTTGAGATGAGGGCCATTGTCGTTGGGATTAGGTGATATCTCAAGGTAGTTTTGATTTGCATTTCTCTAATGATTAGGGACAATGAGCAATTTTTCATATGTTTGTTAGTGATTCATCTGTCTTCTTTAAAGAAGGTTCTATTCATGTCTCTTGCCCCGTGATATATGGGATTGTTGGCTCTTTTTTGTTGATTAATTTGAGGTCTCCATAGATCCTAGTTATCAAGTTTTTGTCCGATTCATAATATGCAAATATCTTTTCCCATTCTGAAGGTGGTCTATTTGCTTTGGTTGTTGTTTCCTTAGCTATACATAAGTTTTTCAGTTTAACTAAATCCCATTTGTTTACTTTTGTTGTTGTTGCAATTGCCATGGAAATCTTCATAAAATCTTTCCCCAGGCCAATAACTTCAAGTGCTTTCTTTTTTTTTTGTTTTCAAGTGTTTTCTTCACATTTTCTTCAAGGATTTTTTTTGTTTTATGCCTTAGATTTAGATCTTTTATCCATCATGAATCAATAATTGTAAGTGGTGAGAGTTGCAGGTCCAGTTTCAGTCCTTCACATGTGATTATCCAATTCTCCCAGCACCACTTATTGAATAGGAATTCTTTTCCTCAGTATATATTCTTGTTTGGTTTATCAAAAATCATGTGGTTGTAAAATGTTAGTTTCATCTCATGGTTTTCTATTCGGTTCCAAATGTCAATGCTTCTATTTTTGTGCCAATAGCATGATGTTTGCATCACTATGGCTTTATAGTATAGCCAAAAGTCTGGTAGGGTAATACCCCCGGCTTTGCTTTTATTAGTAAGAATGCCTTAGCTATACAGGGTTTCTTCTGGTTCCATCAAATAGCATCATCATACTTTCAAGAATTGGAAAAAATAATTTTTCATTTTGTATGGAACCAGAAGAAACCCTGTATAGCTAAGGCATTCTTACTAATAAAAGCAAAGCCGGGGGTATTACCCTACCAGATTTTTGCATTGAATCTGTAGATTGTTTGGGGTAGTGTAGACATTTTCACAATGTTGGTTCTTCCCAGCTGGAAGCATGGTAATGTTCTTCCATTTGTTAATATCTTCTGTTATTTCTTTTCATAGGGTTTCGTAATTTTTTTCTGTAGAAGTCCTTTACCTCTTTTGTTAGGTATATTGCTATTGTCTCTTTTTTTTTTTTTTTAAGCTACTCTGAAGAGATTTGTGTCCTTGATTAGCTTCTCATCTTGGCTGTTACTGGCACATACAAAGGCCTCTAATTTTTGATCACTGATTTTAAATCCTGAAACATTGCTGTATTTTTTGATCACTTCCGGTAGTCTTGTGGATGAGTCTTTGGAGTTCTCTAAGTATAATATCATTGGCAAAGAGGGAGAGTTTGACCTCCTCTGCCCCCATCTGGTTGCCCTTCATTTCCTTCTCTTGTCTGTTTATATTGGATACAACTTCCAGCACTATGTTGAACAGTAGTGGTGATAGAAGACAGCCTTGTCTGGTTCTCGTTCTAAATGAAAAAGCTTTCAGTTTTACTCCATTCAGTTTAATATTGACTGTGGGTTTGTTGCAGATGGCTTTAATCAGTTTAAAAAAATGTGCCACCTATGCCTATTATCTTCATATTTTTAAGTAGAAATGGATGCTGAATTTTATTGAATGCTTTTTCTGCATCTATTGAGAGGATCATATGGTCTTTGTTTTTGCTACTATTGATATGGTGAATTAGGTTTATGGACTTGCCTATGCTAAACCAGCCTTGAATCCCCAGGATAAAACCTACTTGATCATGATGAATGATTTTATTAATGTGTAGCTGTAAGCTATTGGCTAAGATTTTATTGAGAATTTTTGCTTCTATATTCATTAGTGAGATTGGTCTGATATTCTCCCTTTTAGTTGGGTCTTTTCCTTGTTTGGGGATCAGGGTGATGTTTGCTTTGTAGAACGTGTTTGGGAAGAGTCCTTCCTTCTCAATTTTTGGGAATAATTTCTGCAGTGTGGGTATAAGCTCTTCTTTGAAGGTTAGATAGAATTCTGGTGTGAAGCCATCTGGGCCAGGGCAATTTTTTGTTGGGAGACTTTTTATTGTTTCTTTGATCTCAGTACTTGAAATTGGTCTGTTCAAGAGATCTGTTTCCTCTTGATTAAGTCTAGGGAGATGGTGTAAATCCAGGTATTGATCCATTTCCTCCACATTGTCAAATTTCTGGGCAAGAGTTTCTTGTAGTACTCAGAGATGATCTCTTGTATCTGTGTGGCATGTGTTGTTACTTCCCCTTCATTGTTTCTGATTGAGGTCACTAGAGATTTTACTTTTCTGCCTCTAGTTAATCTGGCCAAAGGTTTGTCAATTTTATTTTTTGTTTTGAAAAAGCAACTTTTTGTTTTGTTAATTTTCTGGATGATTCTTTTGTTTTCAATTTCATTAACCTCTGATTTAATTTTGGTTATTGCTTTTCTTCTGCTGGGTGTGGAATTAGATTGTTCTTCTTTTTCCAATCCCATGGGATGGTTTATGAGTTTGTGTACATGCTGTTTTTTGAATGCAGGCATCTAATGTGATAAATTTCCCTCTTAAGACTGTTTTTGCTATACCCCACATATTTTGGTAACTTTGTATTCATTGTTGTTATGTGTGAGGAATGTAATGATTTCCTCTTTTATGTCTTCCTGAACTCAACTATCATTCAGCACAAGGTAAAGATTTCTCAAAGAAGTAAAAACAGAATGACCATTCAATCCAGCAATCTCATTACTGGGTATCTACCCAAAGGAAAAGAAATTGTTACATCAAAAAGATTCCTGTACTTATAGCAAAGATATAGAACCAACCTAAGTGTCCCTCAACAGATGATTAAATAAAGAAACTATGGGGGTGTACACACAGCATGTCTATAAAGTTTGTGTGCAATTTAAAATAGACAACTTGGTAGGAGAGGAAGTGAAATCAGGATCATGTTAGTCCAAGTTTACGGGGATAATTACAAGAAAAAAAACAGCATTGTACAAGTGAATTAAACATTTTACTTAGGGGAGAGAAATCATCACTGATGAAGATATGTCAGGGCAGCCAGTAATGAGCAAAAGAAATGAAAACATTGAAAAAATTCATCAAACTGTGTGTCAAAATCTTCAGTTAACTATGACCACAGCAGACCAAATAAACGTCTATAAGAAACAGGAAAATCTTAAGTGAAAATCTTGGTATGACAAAGGTGTGCACAAAAAATGGTCCCAAAGGAGCTTACTGATGAACAATGAAGAGTCAAATTTTGCCAAGACGTTTTAGAGAGGCAAGATGATGTTTTGGGTCATATTATCACTGGTGATGAAACATGGGTGTACCAATATGACCCAAAGCATCAAAATGCGTAATAAATATCAGTCAACTCTCCATGATCAAAAAGTTCCATGAGTCCAAATCAAGAGTCCGAACAATGTTGCTAACCCATTTTTTTTAAAGACATATGGGTATTTTTTTAATTTTTAAAATAACATACAATAAAATTGACTTCTTTGGGTGTATAATTCTGAGTTTTACAACATTTATTATTATTATTATTATTATATTTTTAAAAAATCTCTATCACCCAGGCTCAAGTGTAGTAGTATGATTCATGTACAGGTTCTTGTGTGAACATAACTTTTCATTTCTTCAGAGAGGGACTCATTTCAACACTCAGAGCAGAATTACTGGGTCATATAGTAGGTATACATTTAGCTTTATAAGAAGCTGTCAATCTCTTTTATAAAGTGAATTTATTATTTTGCATTCTCACCAACAACATATGGGAGTTTCATTTGTTTGCCATTCTTGTCAGCACTTGGTATAGGGGTATCACATCCTGGTTTTAGTTTGTGTTTCCTTAATGGCTAATGACATACGTCCTTTCATATGCTAATTTTCCATACACGTATCCTCTTTGTCCAAGTATTTTGTGTATTTTTTTTTCTGCTGGCGAGGATGCAGTTTAATTGACCACACAATACATTGGCTTGTATTGGAGTGCAATGACTTTTGTTGGAAAAAACCTTGGATTATCAACTAAATGAATAAATCAAGGATTGTACATTAAATATGATTGCTAATGAATGTTAGGCAAAAATGCAAAAGAAACATTCAGTGTTCCTATGTACAAGCCCACACACTATCTTTTCTAAGTTCCTCATACATATATGTGCCCGCTTTCTGTCACATTTCTCTAGCTCTTTTTTTTTTTTTTAAATCATAGCTGTGTACATTAATGCAATCATGGGGTGCAATGTGCTGTGACTAGATTGTGATTTTATATACAATCTGAAATATTTTAATCAAACTGGTTAACATAGCCTTCAAGGCAATTTTCTTAGCTATTGTGTTAAGACCTTTATATTCTGCATTTAATAAGTTTCACCTGTACCCTTCTAAGATGCACTGTAGGTGTAGTCCCACCAATTACGCTCCTCCACCTACCCTCCTCTCCCTTTCCCCTTTCCCCATATTCTTGTGCTATAATTGGGTTATAGCCTTCACATGAAAGCTATAAATTAGTTTCATAGCAGGGCTGAGTACATTGGATACTTTTTCTTCCATTCTTGACATACTTTGCTAAGAAGAATATGTTCCAGCTCCATCCATGTAAACATGAAAGAGGTAAAGTCTCCATCTTTATTTAAGGCTGCATAATAGTCCATGGTGTACATACATCACAATTTATTAATCCATTTGTGGATTAATGGGCACTTGGGCTTCTTCCATGACTTAGCAATTATGAATCGAGCTGCACTAAGCATTCTGGTACAAATACCTTTGCTGTAATGTGATTTTTGGTCTTCTGGATATATACCTAGTAGAGGAAATATAGGATCGAATGGCAGGTCTATTTTTAGATCTCTAAGTATTCTCCAAACATCTTTCCAAAAGGAGTATATTAGTTTGCATTCCTACCAGCAATGTAGAAGTGTTCCCTTTTCTCCTACTCCATGCCAACATCTCTGGTTTTGTGATTTTGTAATGTGGGCTAATCTTACTGGAGTTAAATGATATTTCAAAGTAGTTTTGATTTGCATTTCTCTGATGAGTAAGGATGATGAACATTTTTTCATGTGTCTGTAGGCCGTGTGCCTGTCTTCTTCAGAGAAGTTTCTCTTCAAGTCCCTTGCCCACCCTGAGAAGGGATCACTTGTTCTTTTCTTGCTAATACGTTTGAGTTCTCTGTGGATTCTGGTTATTAAACCTTTGTCAGAGGCATAACCTGCAAATATCTTCTCCCATTCTGAGGACTATCTGCTTCCTTTACTTACTGTGTTCTTGGCTGTGCCAAAGCTTTTTAGTTTCATCAGGTCCCAGTAGTGTATTTTTGATGCTTCAATTGCATGGGGAGTCCTCCTCATAAAATATTCACCCAGACCAATTCCTTCAAGAGATTTCCCTACACTTTCTTCTAGCATTTTTATAGTTTCATGTCTTAAGTTTAAATCTTTAATCCATATAGAGTCTACTTTAGCTAATGGTGAAAGGTGTGGGTACAGTCTCAGGCTTCTACAGGTCACCAGCCAGTTCACCCAGCACCATTGTTAAATAGGGAATCTTTTCTCCACTGAATGTTTTTAATTGGCTTGGCAAAGATCAAATAACAGTAAGTAGCTGGGTTCATCTCTCAGTTCTCTATTCTGTTCCATACATCTACCTCTCTGTTTTTGTACCAGTACCATGCTGCTTTGATCACTATCAATTTATACTATAGTCTGAGGTCTGGTAGCATGATTCCTCCTACTTTGTTTTTATTTGTCAGTAATGTATTGGTTATTCAAGGATTTTTCTGATTCCATATAAAATGAAGTATTTTTTTCGAGATCTTAAAAATATGACAATGGAGGCTCGGCACCTGTGGTTCAACGGGCTAAGGTGCCAGCCACATACACCTGAGCTGGCGGGTTTGGATCCAGCCTGGGCCCGCCAAACAACAATGACGGCTGCAACCAAAAAATGGCCAAGGCGTTGTGGCGGGCGCCTGTAGTCCCAGCTACTTGGGAGGCAGAGGCAGGAGACTCACTTGAGCCCAGGAATTGGAGGTTGCTGTGAGCTGTGATGCCACAGCACACTACCCAGGTGACAGCTTGAGGCTCTGTCTCAAAAAAAAAAAAGTATGGCAATGGAGTTTTAATAGGGATTGCATTAAAATTGTATATTGCTTTGGGTAGTATGGACATTTTAACAATGTTGATACTTTCCACCCATGAACATGGTATGTTTTTCCATTTGTTAACATCTTCAGCTATTTCTTTTCTTAGAGTTTCATAGTTCTCTTTATAGAGATCTTTCGCATCCTTTGTTAGGTAAACTCCCAAATATTTCATCTTTTTTTGGCACTACTGTGAGTGGAATAGAGTCCTTGAGTGTTTTGTCAGCATGACTGTTGTTGGTATATATAAAGGATACAGATTTATGAGTGTTGATTTTGTAAACTGAGACACTGCTGTATTCCTTGATCACTTCAAAGACTTTTGTGATAGAATCCTTAATGTTTTCCAGATATACAATCATGTCGTCTGTGGAGAGTGAAAGTTTGATCTCTTATGACCCTATATGGATAACCTTGATTGCCTTTTCTTCCCTATCTGCAATGGCTAAATCTTTCATGACAGTGTTAAAGAGCAATGGAGACAATGGGCAACCTTGCCTGGGTTCCTGATCTGAGTGGAAATGATTTCCATTTAACTCCATTGAATACGATATTTGCTGTGGGTTTGCTGTAGATGGCCTCTATCAATTTAAGAAATGTCCCTTCTATACCCATTTTCTTAAGTGTTCTGATCATGAAGGGATGCTGGATATTACCAAAAGCTTTTTCTGCATCAATTGAGAGAGTCATATGGTCTTTGGTTTTTAATTTGTTTATGTGCTGAATTATATTTATAGATTTAAGTATATTGAACCAGCCTTGAGACCCTGGGATAAAACTCACTTGGCCATGGTGTATAATTTGTTTGATGTGTTGCTGGATGCTGTTTGTTTGGATCATATTGAATATTTTTGCATCAATATTCATTAGTGATATTAGTCCTTAGTTTTCTTTTCTTGTTGGGTCTTTTCATGGTTTGGGGATCAAGGTGATGTTTGCTTCATAGAATGTGTTCAGCAGTAGTCCTTCTTTTTCTATATTTTGGAAAATGTTGAGTAATATAGGTACTAGTTCCTCTTTAAAGGTTTGGTAGAATTCTGAAGTGAAGCCACCTGGTCCCGAGCTTTTCTTTTTAGGGAGATTTTTGTATGGTTGATGCTATTTCAGAATTTAATATAGGCCTATTCAACATTTCCATGTCATTCTGGCTAAGTCTTGTGAGGTGGCATGCTTCCAACTATTGGTCAATTTCCCTCAGATTTTCATATTTCTGAGAATAAAGTATCTTGTAACATTCATTAAGGATTTTGAATTTCTGAGGAGTCTGTTGTTAATTTAGTCTTTACCATTTCTGATGAAATTAGAGATTTTACTCTATTTTTCCTTGTTAGTTTAGCCAAAGGTCTATTTTTTCAAAAAACAACTTTTTGATTTATTGATCTGTTGTATAATTCTTTTGTTTTCAATTTCATTTAATTCTGCTCTAATTTTGGTTATTTCTTTTCTTCTGCTGAGTTTAGGATTGGAATGTTCACCTTTTCCAGTTGCTTGAGATATCCTATTATGTTGCTAACTTCCTCTCTTTCCGTTTTCTTAAGGAAGGCTTGTAGTGTTTTAAATTTCCCTCTTAAGACTGCATTTGCACTATCCCAGAGGTTCTGATAATTCATGTCTTCATTGTCGTTTTGTTCCAAAAATTTGGTAATTTCCTTCTTAATACCATCTATGACCCATCTATCATTCAGCATAAGGTTATTTAGCTTACATGTTTTTGTATCAGTATGCAGATTACTATTGTTACTGAGTTAAACTTTTATTCCATGATGGTCCAGGAAGATGCAAGGAATAATTTCTATTCTTTTAAATTTGCTGAGGTTAGATTTGTGACATAAGATGTAATCAATTTTGGAGGATGTTCCATGTGCTGATGAGAAGAATGTGTATTCAGTTTTGTTAGGACAAAATGTTCTGTAGATGTCTGTTAAATCCAGTTGTTGAATGGTTAAGTTTAAATCTAAAATAGCTTTGCTTAGCTTATTATTGGAGGATCTATCCAACCCTGCCAAAGAAGTGTTAAAATCTCCAACTACTATGGAGCTGGAGGAAATCAAGTTGCTCATGTCTTCTAGAGTTTCTCTTATAAATTGAGGTGCATTCTGGTTGGGTGCATAAATATTAATAATTGAAATCTCATCATATAGAGTATTAGCCTTAACAAATATGAAGTATCCATCCTTATCCTTCTTGCTTTTGTTGGTTTAAAGCCTATTGTATCTGTGAATAAAATTGCAACACCTGCTCTTTTCTGCTTTCCATTTGCCTGGAATATAGATGATATCCCTTACCCTGAGTCTATATTTATCTTTTAAGGTAAGATGAGATTCTTGTATGCAGCAGATATCTGGCCTGAGTTTTTGTATCCAGTCAGCCAATCTGTGCCTCTTTAGAGGACAATCTAAGCCATTGAC
This sequence comes from Arctocebus calabarensis, assembly GCA_963573935.1. NCBI lineage: Eukaryota > Metazoa > Chordata > Mammalia > Primates > Lorisidae > Arctocebus > Arctocebus calabarensis. Next base: position 1,604 of record CAUYON010122458.1, on the reverse strand, counting down.
ATTAATTGAGAATATTGATAAGCCTGGTAGAATTTTGGGTATCAAGTTTTTCAAAAGACCAGTGGACATTTTTAATCCTTTCGCCACTGTGGAAGTTGGAATTTGATCAAAAGTTTTTGAGTGAAAAAGGCAGTCTGTAGCCTGCTTTCCGCAGACACTCCCATCCAGAAGGAGATTTAAAAGACAGAAATTTAGCAAGAAAGTCAACGGTTTGGAACTGAGCCAAAAGAGAAGGTCAAAGAACGCACATCAACCCTGCCGGAGTAACCTGTGACCCCAAGGATACAAATAAAAGGTACAGAACAAATCGCCAAGCGGACAGGAGTCCCCTCACCCCATGAGATCAGCTCACAGCATATTCCATACCTCCATACAAACAAGCAAACAGAGTTCAGATGTCCTCCCACTCTACCCCATGGGAGAGACCCTCTAAAAACCAGACCTCCTTCCCTTACTAGGGTGCCATGGCACTCCCTGCCAGGCATAAAACTGTATATATTCTGTACCTGCAAGTTTGAACTCCCGGCACTCCCCTCCACTCTCACCCTGAGGTCTGGAGATCTGTCCCCCACAGAGTCCAGATTCTTGGACATTTTCTTGAGGGGTGTTGACAGGGTGCAGGCTTTTGCTGATGTGCTGTTTTTCCAGCTCAGGAGTGGTGAGAGGAAAGTGAGCCAAGAGGGTGGCAGCCATCGGCAGAGGGGCAGGACTCAGGAGTGAAGGATATGCCCAAGGCAGTACTGGGATGGCTGGGACAGAGCGTGGGGATTAGAATATACGCACTGAGAAAGCTTTGCTAAATTTCAGCCACACCTGGCCCTCAGGGGATGACAGCTGAGACAAAGGGCTGAAGCTCACAGACTAAGTCAGGACTATTAGCAGCCCAGCGTTTCTTCCACAGGGCAGAAATTCTGCAAACTTGTTCTGTTCTATCAGCAAAATCAATCAGGGACAGGGCTAGAACTGAGTGAATCACTCCAGCCCCTATCAAGTACCCAGGATATCAGGCCTCACCTCCCCGCTGCCATCACCGACAGAAACTGGTGGACTGGCTGAGGAGCCACAGAGCTCCTTGTGACCTAGGCAGGTGCAAACCTCTAGAGCATTTGCTCATTGGAGGGAACTGGATCACAGCCCTGCAGGGTTACCAGAGACTGGGTGTGACAGAGGGGCAAGGCAGGGAAGGAGGCATCAACCTTCCCAGGCTAATTTACTGGCTGGGGGGGGCCCTCCTGAGCTCACAGAACCCTGGAGCAAGTTATACTAAAGCTGCTAGCAGACTTCTGCTATCTAGTTGCCAGAGACTTTTCAACTCTTTGATTTGAGGTTGGTACTGGCTGGGACAATTGATTGGGACCTCTTCAACTGGGCCAATCACCCGAGGACTTTCCAACGTTGTACACTGCGTGTGTGGTAGTTGGAAGGTTTGATTTTCCTTTCCAATTGCTGTGGAATTGTTGAGGGGGGCATGGTGACCTAACTGCTGGTATTCCTCCACAGCTCACATTCCAACACAGAGTAACCGATTCTCTAGGGTAAGACAGAGACCAGCTGAAAATAAGACAGAGCCACTTAACCCCACCACATCAAGAAGGCCCCCAGTT
>CAUYON010122456.1:0-18327 GCA_963573935.1 Arctocebus calabarensis | reverse complement strand
GCTCTTGGGCTTAAGCGATTCTCTTGCCTCAGCCTCCCTAGTAGCTGGGACTACAGGCGCCCGCCACAGCACCCAGCTATTTTTTTGTTTTGCAGTTCGGCCGAGGCCGGGCTTGAACCCGCCACCTTCGGTATATGGGGCCAGCGCCCTACTCACTGAGCCACAGGAGCCGCCCGAGAGAAGCAATTTTAACACAACCAAATTTTCTACATGGGCAAAATGGGGCTCTTCTTAGCCTAGAGCCAGAAACTATGCTAAATACTTTATTCACATCATCTAATTTAATTCACAATAATCAAGCTAAAAAGTGATGTTCTTTTCATTCAAATGTGGATTATAGTGAGAACGGGGAAGTGTTAGTGAAATTTTTCTATTAATATAAGAGCATGAAAGAGTAGAAGAGCTAATATTCAAAACTATCTCCTTTACCCCAAAGATTGTATTATTAACCAACACGTAATAAATACTAAATACATTAAAATATTCTTGAAAAATCGCGTGTTTCAGGGACTTCGGCAAAATAGTAAAACATCCTTTTTCCGGCTCGGCATCTGTGGCTCAACGGGCCAGGGCACCAGCCACGTACACCTAAGCTGGCGGGCCCACCAAACAGCAATAACAGCAATGATGGCTACAACCAAAAAAAAAGAAAAAAAATGGCCAGACGTTGGCGCCTGTAGTCCCAGCTACTTGGGAGGCAGAGGCAGGAGACTCCAGGAGATGGCGGTTATTGTGAGCTGTGATGCCACAGCACTCTACCCAGGGTGACAGCTTGAGGCTCTGTCTCAAAAAAAAAAAGCATCCTTTTTCCAAATTTGGAGCATAATAACAGCTTTTTATTCTTTTTTTTTTTTTACAGTATTTTTTTTGGCCGGGGTCCAGGCTCAAACCCACCACCTGGGTATATGGGGCCAGCGCCCTACTCCTCGAGCCACAGTTGCTGCCCTACCTTGTTACTGTTCACATTTTTCTTCCTAGGTATTGGGAGCATTGTTGAGGAGGTAGGAATCTGGTAATTGACCTTTAATTTTGGCTTAACATATTCAATTTTCTTCTGATTCAATGGGATATTAAGTAAATCTGATCTTCTCACTAAAACATAATGTAACAGAGATTGGGAAAAACATGTTCCTTCAAATGTTTCGGAAAGTCAAGACCAGCTATTTAGCACAGATCTCCTAGAAAAACAGAGCCTGAGGCAAAGCTTCAGGTAAAATAGAGCTTGGATTGTATCCTCAGGGCAGCAAGAGTAAGGGTGAACATCAGTCATTTGGGAAAGGGGTGAAATCAGATGCAAAGGAGCACATCACTGAACTGACCACATCAGAAAAGCTTCAGAAACGGGGATTACTATGACTCAGAAATGTCTATTGAAAGAAGTAAAAAGAGGGATTCATCTTCCTGCTCTTTCTCGGCTTCTGTAACTCATTAGTGCAAGTTTCCCCCTCAGACAATTTAAAACCCCAAACTTCCAGGATCCCACACACAGACCCATCCAGAATGTAGAGTAATGGGCAGAAAGAAGTAAGAGAATATGAGAAAATACGTGACCTGAGTCTCCTGCAGAAGATAGTCCATGAAGTCTGTATTCAATGTTCTGCCGATATTCCCGCCAATTCTCTGTTTCTTAATGAGTAATGTACATAAATGAGATTTGTCATTTATAGGACAATATATAAGTGGTAAAATATATTTTTGCAAACTGTATCTCAAAGTAATCCATCCCATATGTTTTAGCCATCTATTAACATCTATTTATTTAATAAATCCCACCCCTTCGCTCAGTGTCACTTACTGTCAGGCTCTACTCTAGGATTACAGCAAAGAGCAAAATACATGAACACTCCTATTACGGTAGGACTCAAACCATTAGTTCTGGTTTTCAACCTGAACTCAAACCTGGTTCTTCAACCAAGATAACTGTTAAATATTGTCAGCCAATGATACAACTTATGATGGAAATAAGACAAGGCAATGTGAAGAAAATGGAGGGATAGAGTTAATTTGGATGAGTTTTTTTAATCAAGTTCTTAATAAGAAAGGGAAAGCTAAGATAATTTGAGGGGGTGGGTGGAAATGAATAGTTTTGAAGGGGAGCAAATCATAAGTGTGAAGATTTAAGAGTGGCAATATATCTGGTGTATTTGAAGTAAAAAAAAACATAATGAAAGTCCATCTTAAGATTCTCTATTTCCCATCTTTGTTACTAGTTGAAGGGTGGGGTGGAGTTAAAGTTTATGTGGAAAATGACTCCTGCAGATACATCGCTAACAATGTAGGGATGAAGGGAGCAGGGGGTAAACTGCAGAGTATTCCTTTATTTCCCGTAAAAGGATAGCTGTGATATAAATTCAGGAGAAATCTCAGAAACATATCCATGGCTCCTGGAAGATAAATTATACAAGGGTAAACCTTGATCAGCTGTGAGGTGTGGCTAATTTTTACCTCAGGAGTTTCGGTGCATGAAAAATGATACTTTCATGAAAAAAGAAGAAAATTTTGTCCTTGGTTCCATGAATAGATTTTTGACACAAAATTATCCTTGTACCTAAAGGGTAAAACTTTGAAGCATAAGTCCTGTTCAATATTTAAGCCAAAGGCCAATCTGACTGCATTTCTTTAAACATGAATTTTAAATTCAGAAGATAAATGCAAATCAAATGCACCCACAGATGAATACATTTGCGTTATTTTTATTTCCCCCTAGAGAATTTTGTGTCTTGTTTTGCAAGGTGTTTATTGGTTCTCATATGACATCTAGAAGGAAAGGTGGAGATAGATGAAGAGAAGGAGAAATGTAACTGAGTTGCCTTGCCTCTCAGTCACACTGCAGATACTTGTATGATTTAATGATTGAGAAGTATATCCTATATAATACACTGCAGCCTTGCTACAGTGATAGTACTAAGAACTGGCAAAGAAGAGGTATATTTGTCATTACCCTGCACTGATGCAATAAGCATTATCTGTCTCAGAATCAATATATATAAAGAGATTTCAAAAACTAATATTTAATCTAGTAATACCACAGTTAATAAACTTTTAAGAAAACTTAAATTCATACAAACATTTTTTTCTGGACAGCACCTGTGGCTCAGTGGGTAGGGTGCTAGCCCCATATACAAAGGGTGGTGAGTTCGAACCCGGCCCAGCCAAACTGCAACAAAAAAGTAGCCAGGTTGCCTCAGTGCCTGTAGCTCAAGCAGCTAAGGTGCCAGCCACATACACCAGAGCTGGTGGGTTCGAATCCAGCCCAGGCCTGCCAAACAACAATGACAACTACAACCAAAAAATAGCCGGGCATTGTGGTGAGCGCCTATAGTCCCAGCTGCTCGGGGGGCCTTGAGGCAAGAGAATCACCTAAGCCTATGAGTTGGAGGTAGCTGTGAGGTGTGTGACGCCACAGCACTCTACTGAGGGTGATAAAGTAAGACTTTGTCTCTACAAAAAAAAAAATAATAATAATAATAATTTTTTTCTCAATATGGTAATGATAGACTATAGAAACATTTTAAGAAAACATAAAGGAAATATCAGAAATGTGCAAAGAGTGGACTATTTAAATTATGTCATAGGCAAGGGTGGACAATTAGAAAGGATTAATCTCTTTTGAAAACAAAATTTCAGTTTATTTCCAAAGGAGGGCTACTTTATGTGACTAGATTTTTAATAGAATTTTTTGTCTACCAGAAATAGTTCTTTTTTACTGTCATAGAAAATATTTTGGTCATGAAATGGCTCTAAAAGTTTATGTAATCTAGTAAGCAGTATCTTTATTAAGCTAGACAACTTTTAGAAATCACTATGCAATCCATGTCCATTGCCACATAAATATAATAGTGTATACAATAGTAATATAACATAACAGTATCACTGAGCCTTCAGCAAGTTCTTTAGCTAAAAGTGTAATCAAGTTTTTCTTTTATTCTGCTTGAAATATCTCAGAGTACTTAACACTGATTTATGTCCTAAACTAACATAAAGAATAACAATTACTTGCTTTCCAAAAAAGCACTTAAATGCAACTTGAAACAACTACCGTCTTTTGTCATGTAAAACGTGCTCCTGAGCATAATGTAAGCCTACGTTTTTTTGGGCCAAGTTTTCATGAAAATGTCCTTCTGGAAAGTGGCGAGATAATGCCCCTCTGGTAACACAGTGGATCCCTCCACCTCTCACAGCTGCCAGCTCTGTGAAAGCTGTGCCTTCTCTGTCTCCCTGCGGCCCCCTCCCTGTCACATTGGGGCCCTGGCCAGCAGGGTAGGAGGTTCTGAGGCAGCTTAGCATACAGGCAGCCAGGTGGGTTCCTGGGACTTGTACTGGGTTCCCAGTTCCCTTTTTGCAGAGGGCTTTGGACCTCAGCCTGGTCCTGCATAGCCATGGTCTGACTTACTAGCCCCACCATTTTTCCTTCCCCTCCCCTGATCAAAAGGTCTCAGTAAAAGCCTCTCCAGCCCCATTCCCACTGAAAACCACATCCTCCTGGACTGGAAACCTAGCGTCAGACAAGCCCAGCAATTCTATCTGCTGGGCTCCCCACTCCCAAGCCTATTACCTATGTATAATGTCCATCCGTATTTTTCCCTCAAACATTTGGCCCCCAAAATGTGCATTATATATAGCAAAGTACGGTAATCAAAAAATCTAAAGCTCAGGTATTATTTCATCTTATACATTATAGAGAAAATGACAATAACATATTGGGTTAATATTACATTTTTTTTGGTAAAATTTTCTCTAAAACATTACCCATGCTTACATTAAAACAGCAACATTGAACAAAAGCAGATTGTGGTATTTACAAATATTTATCTTTCTCTCTTTTCATTGCTTTTGCACAAGGTTCAATGAAATATATTCAGAGTTGTGCTAATTATGCAGCTTGAGTGAAGTAAAATTAATATTTGGCATCTCATTTAGAAAACTTAAAAACTTACTTAAAATATTTTAACTATGTGAGACCATGTGCAGATTCTTTCCATCCTCCCTCCCGCAGTTCTCCTATTAACTCTCCAACACTGATGATGACTGACTGCCTTATTACTAAACTCAGTGAAAAATTTCAAGGATTCTCCTAAACCATCAGCAGAGTGTGATACAGTTGCTTTTTCTTCATTGGTGAATTTTCATTACTTGGTTCCCAGAATGCCAAATACTCTAAGGGTTCTTCTCACCTCATCGTTGCTTATTCTGTTCTTTTTTATTTTTTTTTTAACTTTTCCGAGTCATTTCATTTTTTAAAAAGTTCAAATATTATGGAGGTACACATATTTGTGGTTGCATGGATCACTTTTACAATGCTCAAGTCATGATTATAAGTGTGTCTCTTACCCAGTTGCACTTGAATTGTCTATTGCAGCACAATTTGCAATTACCAATACATTCTTTGTCTTTGATGGTTCCTATTTTGTTTTATTTTTTACTTTTTAAATTTTACTTCAGAATATTATGGGACTATAAACATTATAATTATACAAATGGCTTTTGGATCATTTGAGTCAATGTTATAATATTGTGCCCATGAAGTGTGAATTTAGCTATCCGCTTCTCCCCCCTCCCACCTACCTTATTTTCCATGAGCATTATTTCCGTATGTATAAGCGTGTTGATTGATGAGTCACAGTGAGTACATGTGTCGTTTGTTTCCCGTTCTTGTGGTACTCAGTTAGAAGAATGGTCTCCAGCTCCATTCAAGTTGTTCACCATTTGCATTTTATGACTGAAGAGTATTCCATAGTATACATTTATTGCACTTTATTAAATCAATCATGTATTTATGGGCGATTGGCTTCTTTCCACATCTTTGCAATTATGAATGGTACTATGATGAACATTCAAAAGCAGGTGTCTATTTTTATAAAATGTTTTTTTTTTCTTTCGTAAATACCCAATAATGAGAATCCTGAATTGAAAGATCTACTTTTAGTTCTTTGAGGAAATCTCCATGCTCCAAGCAACTGTCTCTCCCACTTTGAGCTAGTGTCAACTTTGTTATTGATCTTTGTAGCCAAGAATAATTCTTTCAAGGCAGTTATGTAATCTTCCTCATTTTTTCCTTAAAAAAACCTCTGTCTGAATAAAAGTTTTAGTATGGCATGTGTATTTCCACTGAAGTGCTTTATTTCTAGTATCTTTTCTTTCAGAGAGCCTGTCTCTGGCATTTAGGATGAAAAGGTCAAAATACTGACGTTATTTTTGACTCATCTCTTTTTCTCATACCCTATGCCTAGTATAGCAAATCATACTGTCTTTATCTTCAAAATCTACCCAGAGTTTGACCACTTCTCCGTACACTTGCATTTGAATACAAATTACAAAGTAAATTGTTCTCATTTAATAGAGATATTGTGCAATAGGCGTACATACTTTCGAGAAATTTCTGACTGGTCATACGAAGTCATTAATGAAAATTGTAAAATGTTTGAATCTCACTGCTACTTAGCTATGCCATTTTAACAAAGCCATCTAGTAGCACTAAGCCTTATGAGAATTTTTGCAAGATTGGAATCCTATTTCTATCATTTAATCTCTAACAATTATAGCTCCACAATATCAAAGAAGGGGGCAGGGAGAGGTTAAAAATTAAGTGCTCAATTGGATCTTTTCTAGTACAACTCAGTCAAGGTTAACTTCTGTGTTGCTTGCTGAGTCTACTCCTATGATCATCTGTGTTACACTGTTAGCTCCGTACTTCTCTACCAAAGTCAACCATAAAGTGAGAGATAAATTCCATGTTTCAAGTCTGGGTTTTAAACAGAAACACAAAAGAAAAGCTGGCTAAGAGAAAAGATGATAACTTTATGTGGAATATTGCCTATGAGAGACTCATGGAAAAAGCCAAATGGGCTTGCTCAAACAGTTACAAATATAGCTGAGAGCTCAGAAGAAAGCAGGGGACTGGCTCGGCGCCTGTGGCTCAAGTGGCTAAGGCGCCAGCCACGTACACCTGAGCTGGCTGGTTCGAATCCAGCCTGGCCTTTCAAACAACAATGACGGCTGCAACCAAAAAACGGCCAGGTGTTGTGACAGGTGCCTGTAGTCCCAGCTTCTTGGGAGGTGGAGGCAGGAAACTCGCTTGAGCCCAGGAATTGGAGGTTGCTGTGAGCTGTGATGACACAGCACTCTATCCAGGGTGACAGCTTGAGGCTCTGTCTCAAAAAAAAAAAGAAAGAAAGCAGGGGACTATAGTATACAGCTGTCATGGTGGCAGCTGATGACCTCATTTAGGAAGGAGAAAAAATAAAAACACCCAACATACAAGGTGGTAGAGCCAAAAAATCTTTTTCTAAACTTTGGCTTCCCTTTTTGTAGCTCTCTTGTTTCAACCAGCATGAGAATATTACTCTTTCAAGTTTTTACTCTGGTCTAAGGAAATATGTTATATTTTAAAAGCTTTTTCTGGCAAGTAAAAGAAGGTCTTCTGATGATTACTTTAATGTACCTAAAAAAAAAAGAAAGAAAGAAAAACAACCTGTGATTCACTAAAATATTGTTCATAGTATTCAGGCCATCAAATGCCTTCTATAGGAAGCAATTCTTAATAAAATCACCTAAATAATTCAGTGGCCTCGCTTACTTGGATACATTCCAGCACAGACTTAGCTTTTCCAAAATTCCGGTCCGCAATAAGCAGAGGACAAGCAGAATGCTGTAAGGAATCTGCTTGAAGGCCATTCACAGCCTGATATCACAAAGAACACAGAAGCTGTGAATTCAGAGATCTGGATTTGAATTCGACCACATCCACAGGTTTTGCCTTGATAAGCTATTTTTCCTTCTGTGAAATGCACAACTTTCTTGCATTAATTGTGTGAGTATTAAATGAGATCAAGTGCCAGCACAGTAAAGCTTCTGGCACGGTTTGTAGATGGATGTCATTTGCATCCAAGCACCATTTGCATCCCGTGTCAGCATTTGAACTAGGGAGCATAAGATAGATCATTGCATTCTGTAAACACAGACATGAAGCCATGAGGAAGTTATTTTTAAGAATATATAGAATGTCCTGCCTGGACAGCACAAAATGATTTTTAGCACTAATTGACTTTTTTAAAGAAACTTATCTCAAAGGTTTCCTCTTCTTCTTGTGTAAACACAGGGATAACTTAGAAAGACAGCTTGAATGTAGTCCATAAACATGTGAGATATGTTTTCAAGAATGTAAAACCATTCTTATTATGCTCTCTGAAGATCTAATATTTTTTGCTTGATGATCTTGAAATGAAAGTGAACCTATTATTGGTTGATAGCATTACTTTTCCCATAACATGTTCTTAGGAATATAAAACTAGATTGAACTGACAATCTTATTTTAAAGATACTTTCATTTAAATATGTAAATGTCTGAACTTTCATTATGCACACTCTTTCCACAAAAACATTTCTTCTTTTTTTTATGAACTTGCTTTTGTATTAAATGTGAGTGTAAATGAAAAGAGATACCCAAATACAATGTTACTGTAAAAACCATATGATTTCAAAAATACCGTAACTTTTGAAAGGTTCCTAACTTCAATGAAGAGACACGATATGACCAATATGGAAACACTTGTTAAAAAAGGTAAAAATCTATTAGGCAGCCGTGCTCTGGTTCTAACAATTCAGATTTAATGAAACATTTAGAATATGCTATTACTGATACTGTTCATTTAAATATGCTATTACTGATATTGTTTCATTAGGTATACAATTTCTTGCTCAGTGTTTTCATGCCTAAGTAACCTCTAAATTGGTCTGCTGCAAATCACTGCTAATAGATTCACAACAATCTACACCACTCAACCGTTCACAGAGACTGCACAAGAGGAGAGGGTCAGATTTCTCAGGAGAGAGATGAGTCCTCAAAAGCAAAATATTCTGGTATTCCACTCTCTGTCTCTCTTTTTTTCGCCTGTTGTTTTCCTCTTTTCTTTCCCCTTTTGCCTCCCTACCTCCCCTTCCTGCCCTCTATTTTTTCTTTCCAGGATCCCCTGCCAATTTTCTCATCTGCTTCCCAACCAGCAACATGCTTTGCTTTCTAGAATAACAGAACATGATGCTCAAAGCTGTGATTGTAGAAGTATGAGAAGTGGAATTCCTCAGATTGCTCTATTCTGACAGGACAATCGTACCTGTAAACCTAAAGCCAATACCACCATTTTCATTATAGTAAAAGGGGGCCTGGGATCTGAAGTTAGGCAACATCCATTCAGATCCTGGATCTTGCTGTCTGTGTGGCCTGGACTAAGATGTATATTTTCAGTGTATTATAGTCCATGCAGGTGACATAATAATATCACAAAGTAAATGATTTATAAACAGCAAATATTTATTTCTCACCGTTCTAGAATCTAGAAAGTCCAAATTCAAGGCACCTGCAGATGTAGGGGCTGGTAAGGGAACTTTTTCTGGTTCATCGAAGGCTCCTTCTCTCTGGGTTTTCACATGGTGGAAGGGACTCAGCCAGCTCTCTACAGATTATTTTATAAGAACATTCATCACGGCCATGAGGAAGCCCTCATCATCTAATCATTTCTGAAGGACCCCCACCCCTACCCCATATCATCACCTTCAAGTTTAGGATGTCAACATTTGAGTTCGAGGGAGAGAGCAAGCATTCTGACCACACAACAGTGCTTTTGTTTTTCATACAAATTAACCTATTCACTTATTCAATAAATATTGTTTGCCTGTTCTGACTAGACATTGCTCAGTGGTCTGGAAATACAACCATGAACAAAACAGACAATAACTCTTGACCCAATAGAGCCTATAGTCTGTTTTGAAGAGGCAGATCTGAAATGAATAAATAAAGAAAAATGGGAGGCAATGAAAAATGCAATAAAGATAATTCATGTGAAGTGCTGAGCAGCATGATTAGTATTCACTCATTCAGGGTAATTTCTAGATAAGTTTACCTGGTGGGAAAGTAGTACCCACCCTGAGAAATGAAAATAGATCTTACTAATCTTACTTAGTTCTGAGCTGAAAGCACTGAGCAATGACCGCCTTGCAGCAAGGGAGGATCGGCTGCTGGCTGGAATATAGTGCCTTTTCCGTCTCCTCTCTGCATCTGCGTGCCCTCAGCCCCTGAAAGGTGAAAATAAAGGCCATTTTGCTCTGCCCATAAAATAGCATGTTCAATGCCAGAGAAGAAAGTTGTTATTTTATCCTGACAAGGTCACTAATAAAAATAATATATAAGGATCTATTGATTTTTTGCAGTCAGGTTTTTTTTTTTTTTTCTGTTTTCCTTGAAGTTTTACATTTACCATGCTCAAGTAAAAGGGGTTTTATTTTGGATTCCAACAAGATCTATTGAAGAGTCATTTTGGAGTTTCCTTTGAAAATAAGTGCATGGTAACGAGATGACCTGTGTGGTCCCATAATTGCAAACTAGCTCAGGAAAGGGGAGCAAAGCCCCGTGAGTCCTGGGAATGTCTCCTATAAATAGACAGCAAAAGAGCAGCTTAGAGACATGAGAGAGAACAGCGGGGGAGAGTGAAACAGGAAAACACCCAATTAAAAGTCAGAGGCTAGTGTTCTCTAGACCACTTGGCATTTATGCATATGTAATTAAGCAACAAAGCAATGTGAGGCTTGATATTTGGGAGGTTGCCCTGCCTGTCCTTTCACAGGCCACCTCCAGCAACTTCAGAGAAATGACACCATTAAGAGGGGAGCTCTGCGTCTCGTCCCTGATGTGCACTTGCACTTAATTTGTCATCGGGGCCATCCTCCCCAAGAATAGCGGAGTTTGGGCTGTTTCATGCTGAATTGGCAATGCCACTAAGTTACTGCATGAGGGAAGTCCAATTCATTCCTCTAATTTATGCCTTTTAAAGCTCTCCGCTTACCGGAATCAATCTAATGGACCATTTATGACACAATAATACCCATTCGTTTGGGCTGTCTCTGACAGATTTATCAAATCATTTGGAGGGTTTAGTAGAATGCAGGTTTAGTCCTCCAGAGTAAAGCATGGCATGCCACTACTGATTGCAGATTACTTTGGGGATGAAGAGTGCATACATTATTTTACAAATAACATATAGGTATGTCTACGTATGTGGTTAAGTACTCATCACGTATTGCCTTTGGGTAGGAAAAGAAAAGTAGTTGCAGTAATTTGCTACGGGCTGAAGATATTTGTAAACCATATTATAAATTTAATATGTGCTAGAGGAGTCAAAGCTTATTTGTGCTGAAGGCTAAAAGAGACCTTAGGGCATCACTCCTTAAGAGTAATAGCATTGCAGATAACTGTGGCTGGCTCCAATATTGTTTTACAATAGGCAAAGCCTCTGTAGGCAAAGCTTCTGTAGGCAAAGCTTCCCTCCTTTGTCACTGCCATATTTATTTGGATTGTTCCCAGCAAAGTCAAAAGTCATCATGTACTAAACACTTTCTCTGTAATACTGAACAAAATTAGTTAAGGATGAAATAAGATTAAGTATAAAAGGGATCTAGCCCAGGGGAAAGTTAGAAATTAAAGGATGTGTTTGGGGAAAAGGAAGAAATCCAGTATGTCTGGAATACAGTGAGTCCAGGAGAGTGTGAAGCAGACGCAGAGCACCATGCTCTATGCAGTTGGTAGCACAGAAACTGAGTGTAATTGTTACTGACTGGATTCTTTATGGGAGGAATGAAGGAAGAACAGAGGAGGAAGAACGGAAGTGCATCTAGTGATTACCATCATGGTTTCAGGTTGGAACCAGTATAGTTCACCTCCAGGAATGCACTATTTTATTTTATCCACTGTCCATATTCTTAATAGGCTTGAGGAAAGAAAAGGTTGGGTTTTCTTTGTTACCTTGCGTATTTTTGCTTCTAAGGTAAGATGTCAAGTTTGAATTGGCACAGCCTTGTCCTTACACAGATAAGGGTCCCAGTTCTATTTCGGACACTTTCTAGTTAAGGGACTTTAAGCAGGTTACTTCCTAAGTTTTGCTTTCCTTTTCTAGAATTGGAAAAATAATGCCTGAACCTTAGGATCATTGTAGGCATTCCATGAGAATCCTGGGTATTGTGAATGTACGCACTGTCAAGGGGGCACACACCAGCAATGTGGAGGTCTCTGGCACAGACACGCACACACACCCCACTGATCTTCCTTCTGACTGCTCGCCATTCCTCGTGCAGGGGCTCCAAGTCCCTGCATTACTCACAAATGGGCAGCAGTGGTGAGCACTGTTCCTAGGATTGCTTTCCTCTAGACATTCTTTGGAATCCCAGTTGTGGTTCAATTTTCACAAAGCACCAATCTCTGGATTTGGCTGGGTTTCTGTATCTATGGGATTACACAAAATAAACTCAGTAATGCTTTTTGTCTTAAATTTTATACGGGTATTGAAATCTGAACAGATGTCTCTCTCTTAATGAACCAAGCCAGTCCATTCCTGGAGATGGTTAGGGAAAGACTTCTGCACTGAAGTAGGATCCTGGCAAGGAACAGAAAATAATCCTGAGATATCCCCCCAAAGGACCATGGACACATTTTTTCCAAAACTTGTTGTGACCGTGCAGAAGTCTTTCAATGCATTTTCCCTCCAAACAGCATGTCTATCTGAATTTTTATGCTACATAAATAATACTTCTCTGTCTTTTTTATCCTGCTTCTTGGTCACAAAAACATAACTGGTGTACCTAGTACTCATTTCAAGTATCCTGGTAATGTGGAGGAGGCAACTGAGGGATATCTGGTTATTTAAGATGAAACCATAAATGCCCTAATGTGCATGAGTAAAGAAAAGGTTTGGTTTTCTCTGTTTCCCTGCATATATTGTCTTCCAAGATAAGGTGGCACGGAATTACTTAACTTCGTCTTTTTGAAAGTTAGTTTCCTGAGCTCTGTTACTCATATCCTGATTCAGAATCCACAATTTGGGGGTCAAGAGCACAGTAGTTTCAATACATTTTCCATGTGACTCGTATGTGGATTTAAGTTTGAATTTTACTTGTATGTAATCCATCTGAAAAACTCAGGGTGCATTTGGATAACACATAGTTGGCCTGCTTTGCCGAGTCAAACCATTGTCAGTGCAGTATGAAGAACAGCAGTGATATTTATTGAGTGCTCGCTGTATTCTCAGGTTTCTATCAAGCACTTCCCGTGTCTCATCTCATTTACTCTTTATAGCAAAGCTATGGAATAAGATTCATTATTTCCATTTTCTAGTTGAGTCAGTCATGTCTCAGAGAGATTAAGCCAGTAAGAAGTCATCATGCAGCTGGGGTAAGTGGTAGAAGGCAACTCTGTCTACCTCAAAGCTAAAACTGTGACTCTTGAGTGACTTAAGTCCCTTTTCTCTTAACAAACCCTCACACAATGTCCTTGAAAAGTACTTCCTGGGTCATTCAATTTATGTTTATCAAATTGATTTTTTTAATGATAAATTTTTATGACTTACGTTTCTGGTTATTACTGACAATATGCTTTTCCTACAGCACCTTAATAGTTGAATCCATATATTACTGTAATTCTGGCCTTTTAATAGAAGGAGCTTATTTGCACAACAAGTTTCATATACAGTTGTTTATTTCCTGGCCCAAATTACAAGCCCATGTTTATGTTCTTATTGGTGCTGTACTAAAATAATTTGTAAGTCAGTTATTAAAAATGCTTGATGACATCAAAATGATTGTTCTTTTTCTGTTTTATAACCAATCTCCCAGTTTAAAATGCCTAAGCTCTAAATCAAGGACAGAAATTAATATGTTGGTATGAAGTTGAGGGTAATATGGAAGCTCACCATGACAAAGTATGATTTTTTTTTCCTAGAACACGTGCGTTATTATTGTAGGAAGTCAACAAATAACATTTTAAAACAAAATGTTTTAAAACAACAAACAACACTTTAAAACACTGCTACACAATTCCTAGAATAAATAGGCTGCTGTATTTAGAAAACTACAGTGGTCCTTCCTTACTGGGATTCTGTTTCAGGACCCCCAGGATTGCCTGAAGCCACAAACAGAACCAGGCTTTCTCTCTATATGTATACTCCGTTTTTCCCTATGCAAACATTAGCTATGATAAAGTTTAATTTATAAATATGGCACAGTAAGATTTTAATAGTGATAACCAATAATAAAATGAAATAATCATAGCAATAACACCAGCATCACTACTCTTGCACTTTGGGGCCATTATTTAGTAAGATAGGGGCTCCATGAACACAAGCCCTGGTATGTGGAAATGGCTTCAAGGTGACTGGGTAGGGAATGTCTACAGTGTAAATATGCTGGACAAAGCGATGATTCAGGTTCTGGGCAGAGTGGAGAGTTACCACGTGAGATTTCATCACATTTCTCAGAACAGCATGAGGCTTAAAACTTACGAAGAAGTTGTTGATTTCTGGAACTTTCTATTTAATATTTTTGCCATTGGTAACTGAAACCATGGAAAAAGAAACCACAGATAAGGCAGCAGGGATTCTATTGTCCTGGAGATTAGTATTCCAAGCATGATCTCTTTGAATTCAACCCATTGAAATTGCAGTTTAACCCTTCTCCATATGTGATGTAAAGCCTAAAATCAAGGTCCAATTTTCTTTACTTTCTATTTTTTTTTTTTTAAGACAGAGTCTTGCTCTGGTGCAGTACAGTGCTGTCAGTATAGCTCACAGCAACCTCAATCTGCTGGGCTCAAGCCGTCTTCCCATCTCAGCCTCCTAAATCGCTGGGACTCTTGGTGTGCACCACCATGCCTATCTAATTTTTCTATTCTTAGTAAAGACAGACTTGCTCTGTGCTGCCTTGACATTTAGTGAAATCATAAGGGATTCCAATGGCCTAACCACAAGTTTTCTTTTTCGTTCTGCTCCTACAGATAAAAATCCCCTAGCCAAATATTCCTGTTCCTAAAGGATTGAGTTGAGTCCCAAAGAAGTCAGC
The DNA here is from genome assembly GCA_963573935.1 of Arctocebus calabarensis. Classification (NCBI taxonomy): domain Eukaryota; kingdom Metazoa; phylum Chordata; class Mammalia; order Primates; family Lorisidae; genus Arctocebus; species Arctocebus calabarensis. The sequence goes on along the minus strand of CAUYON010122456.1, from coordinate 3,453 downwards.
CTATGGAATTTTTCATTTTTGTAACTATTTTTCACATTCTTTTTATTTATTTATTTGTTATTGTTGTTGTTGTTGTTGTTGTAAGACATTTATATTCTACTCTTAATAACAAGTTGTGGAATATGTATACCATGGAATACTATGCAGCCATAAAAAGACGGAGACTTCACAGCTATGGAATTTTTCAAACAAGCCAATTGAAAACTTTCTATAAGAACTACAGGGCACCTCATCCTTTTAATGGTGCAAAGCCTGTCTCTCTCACATGGCCCCGTCTGTTCACTCTGTTTCCTGTGAAACTTTCACCTGGCCCTGCATGGCCTGCAGTGTCCTACGCCTGCAGGCTGTGAGTACATGGAACCAACAAACCAATAACCTCATCTGTGCAGGGTTGTGTGCCATGTGTCCCTAGGGAAGAATAGAAAGACAGACATCACAGTGGTATTTTCATCAGGAAATAAATTAATATAAAGACGTGTTAACTGGTAAAAGTAGTTAACTACTAAAAGAAATAGAAAAGCATTCTAAGAAATGAAGATATAGCACAGTAGAAGAAGCTGCTGCTTCCAGGGCGAAGGCAGAGATACTTGGAAGTGGAATTGTCCACTTATGGATTCTGATCTTGGACACAGCTTTCTGGAAGGTGGAAAGTAGTTTTTTTGGTTTGGGCTTTTTTTTTTTTTTTGATATGACTTAGAGTTTATTCTTATTCCCAGGAAATCACCAATTGAGGTGTCAGCGAACTGGAGCTAGTCCCAAAAAAGTGGCCTAAAAAACTTTAGGAGCACGAGTGGGTGTCCTGTACATCACTGGCAGCCACGAGAGGAAGACACATGTACACAGGAGCAGGGAAGAAAAGCCCGTAGCTCTGCTGTGCTTTCCCGCATTCCTCCAGCACCCTCTGTTGACAAAGCCCAAACTTTTGCCACCTGAGTAAAGACAAATACTTACTTATTTTAGCTAAGATAATAAATCAAAGCAAGGAAGAGTGGATTTGAAGTTGAGAGGCACTATAATAGCTTGTACATGTGTTTTTACTTATCACCTAAGATCATCTTATGCAGTCCTAGTTGGGCCTGCTCTGTACGGGGCAACACCGGCATGGAACATTAGCTTTAAGTACCCAGTTCTACCTCTGTTACCACATATCATCCTCACACCCTCTGTGCAGGGGAATAGTTGATGGTCTAGGCTTAACTCTATTTTGTAAATTAAGAAAACAAGGTAGAACATAACTCATTACCTGTGATCATTCATTTAATTACCAGATATAACTCTTCTCTCCTGATGTCCAATTTGGCTTCTGGCGAAATGTTTTACATTCTGAAGTAATAAATTATAGCAAGCATGCTTCTCAGTTCTTTCAAAGAATCACCGCCTTCAAAGTCTTCGGCTAACTTACTAATTTCATTTTTATTTTAAATTAGAGAGTGGCAACCTTGGATAGAATTGGGATGTACTGTAATACTTAGATTTGAATAGATCATGAGAAGATCTAATTTGCATGGGAATGATCCTTTGCCAGGATTGGGAGATTTCAATTTTAACCATGTATTTTCTAGTTTTGCCATGTAACCTAAAATCGTCCACTTTTTTATGGGTCTTAATTACTTCATCTATTAAAAACAAAGAGTAGGGAGGCGTCTGTGGCTCAAAGGAGTACGGCACCAGCCCCATATGCCGGAGGTGGCAGGTTCAAACCCAGCTCTGGCCAAAAACCGTAAAAAAAAACAACAACAGTATTTTTAATTTATCCCCACACTTTCTTATAACTTTATTATTTTGAAGGTTTTGTGCTCTATCTCAGTACATTGCAAGATTCTCATAGCACCAAGCACTTCTTTGCGGGCACATGGGTGTTATCCATTTGAATGACTTCCTTATGAGCAGGAAGGTAATATTATAATAATGTTGTCTCTGTACAACGTGGTATAAAAAATGTCTCTGTACCACGTGCTATTTTTACTATTTAGTTGTTCATAACTTTTCTGCTACATACTACTTTAAGGGAGCTTTGTTGAACATTAGTTGTATAGATATCCCCAGAAAGGTCTGTGTTAATTGAATTTGAAGTGAATTTCAGTATCCTTGGCCAAAATCTCTGCATTTGTGGATGTAGGTGTAAATAGCACCATACTCATATCAAAGTGACATTTCTGATGTGGAAATGCTTCACTTCAGCCACAAATGAATATTGGCAAAGGTGGTTAACGGTGTCACCTTAATAGTTGCGATTGCTTTCTGTGCCCCGCCTGGCAGGAATTCTCGCCTAGAAGAAAGGCTGCTTTATAAAGGAATGAAAAGGTAAAAAGGCAATCTGGGAAGGAAGGAGGGAAGCAGACCATTAGCCTTTTGAACGTGCAGGGCATGGTTTTTAAGTTGAGCTGAGGTTCAGCAGTTTGGCATTTCTGATAGTGCTTAACTACCTAGAAATTGAATTAGACCCAAGTGTTTTTCCCTCAGTAACCCAGGAATTTTTCAAGTGAGAGAAGGGGGAAAAAATGGAGATGCAAAAACAGAAGGCTGCTTTCAAATCTTTCCACAATGAATATAATCCAAAATGGTTATTCCATATATTATTTCTATTAATCAAACAGACTGATCTCTATAAAGCTTAAGGTACATGTGACATAATCAGTTAGAATATATATTTTTCTAGCTGGAATCCCTTCGCCCATAGCTCAACATCCAGTCATGTGCAACCCTGAATAATCCCAGTTTAATGATTTTAGATTATTCATTCCTTTGTTATAATTTAAGTATAAAACTGAATTTTTAATTTAGAATTTAAGAGGAAGTCTTAGGTGATAAATGACCACAAAAGATTGGTTGTATATGTTTTTTTTTTTTTTTAATGTAGAACTACATTCTGAATTTCTGTAATGAAAATTACATCACTTGAGTATGATTACTCAAGACTTGCAGTAAGAGTTATTTGCCACAAGTTCCTCTAAGCATGTCACAGTGTGGTGGAAATCACACACATAATGAAGATTTGGTGATTGTTCCTTATCTCTTCATCTTTGTGAAACATCCATTCAAATGAAGGGGAGAGAATGCCAGGCCAAAGTCAGAAGGTCCTTTCTGATTTTAATTCCTCATATTGGTGGTGAATAAACTAAGTTGTGAAGAAGTGATTTGAACTGCCTAATGTCAGGGGAGCCAACTTAGGACTAAAGCTGAGGCCTCAAAGTCCCCAGGTAAATACACTTTTTGCTGACCTTCTCTTTTGCATAAAACTCAGTCCTTTCTATTAAGACGAGATGATATAGGCCAGGCACAGTGGCTCATGCCTATAATCCTAGCACTCTGGGAGGCCAAGGCAGGTGGATCACTTGAGCTCAGGAGTTCAAGACCAGCCTGAGGAAGAGTGAGATCCTCTCTCTACTAAAAATAGAAGAAAAAGAAAAAAAAAACTAGCTGGATGTTGTAGTAATTGTCTGTAGTCCCACC
>CAUYON010122454.1:0-10822 GCA_963573935.1 Arctocebus calabarensis | reverse complement strand
GCAGAATCACTCTGTTGTTACTGGATCTTTGTAGGGAGTGACCCTGTGTTTCTAATGATTTCTCAAACCCTGCAGGGTGGAGAGCTTAAATCCTCCTCAGCCTGCTTAGTAGACACTTTAAATTGCTAACTTGGGCTAAGCCAAAACTTTCCCAGGAAAGCACTGTGGCTGGGATCACTCCTTGAGTGGCTATCCATTTACCCAGTGTGCCAAAACCGGTCTAACCCTGTGCCCCTGAGGGCTAAGGCTGCAAGGCCTTTAGGCTGCTCAGTCACTAAATTACTCGCTCCTGCCCAATGCCTGTTCTGTGACCTGAGGGTGGAGCTTGCCAGGGCAGTTCTCCCACAATGGCTCCACACAGCCCACCACCAAACACTGGCAGCTCCGTCTGGCTTGGTGGCCCAGTCTGGGGCCCCAGACAACACTCAAACCCCCCCGCAGTCCTGCCCAAGTTCTCCCAAGGCAGTTCAGCCGAGTGCCAAGTCCAAAAGAAACCCAAATGGCTCACAGGTTAAGGCCCTTCCAGGCTGTAGTCTCACCATCGCCCCACCCACAGCTGCCGACAGGATCAGACCGAATAAACAGACACAACCACTTGCCCAATCTCCGCTGCTTTTGTTTTCCTCAGGGTGTCCAGAAGCCTCATGCTGTCTCCCTGTGTCCCCTAAGGGAAGTTTCTGGGCAGATCCTGTCTGCCAGAGATGCCTGAAGTCCTCTGTCCCCAGTCTAGCCTAGCCACAAGGAAGCTATTACTCAGTCACCATCTTGCCACTCCTCTCTGAAATCTCTGTTTTTAAATAAGTATTTACCTATTCACTAATAAACCTCTTTATGAATTGCCATGCCTTTCATTTATCACTTGTAAGTAGAAAAGCAATATTTTATTTTGCTGAAATTGTGTGTTGTCATACAGTGAAGCCATGAGTCTTCTGGTTTGCTATTTTTAAAATTGTAGGTTGTTAAGTCTGATCTGCTGGGATAAAGTTCTAAAAGTGTTATTTTCACATGTCACAATCTAAGTTGCAATACTGATTTGCTTGTTAAGATTAATTAACTAGAAGGAATACTTGCACATTGGCTAATTAACAGAAGAAAAAATACCCAATTATATTCACTTACAGAATTTTAGTAGAAAAGTTATATGATGAGTGTAAGCAAACATCATATAAATAGAATCTTTTTATCTTTTAGGAAAAAGAAAAATATCTTTTTCCTGTGAAATAGAGATAATTACCTAGAATGCAACTCTCTTGCAGCTGTTTCCTTCACGTGACCTCCATTTTTCCAAGTGTTAGAAATTACAAATTTAAGCATTTCTGATCTTGTGTAGGTGAGCAATATTGTTAAGACAGTACTAGAATTAGATATACATTGGCTCTGTCATAAATAGACTAAATCTTGAACAAGTTCCTTAGCCCTATAAGCCTCAGCTTCATTTTAAAAATGATGGAATTGAACTCGTGGGTCTCTAAATGCCTTGTATTTGCTTTTATTCCTAACCAGATTATATTCAATATGAGTACCATCTTGGGTGTTTCCAAATCACTTTGCATTGCACCAATTTCAAAACATTCTTGAAACAACAATACATTAACTTTCTGGGTTTTTTTCTGAGTGTTTAATTTTTTTCTTAAGATTACTAGTATGTTTGCTCTTTATGAGAATATGAGTTTTCAAAGCATTTGTTATTCAAGTGTTTAGTAATGGACATTTTGAAATGAAAATTAAATCTGACCTTTCTTCAAGCATAGCTTAGCAATTGTCTTATATTTTCATGTCCTCCTCTATTTTACAAATCTCAAGATCTTTAATTTTCTCACCATACATGTATAAATCTTGGTGAAAATATTTGACTTAGTGATGTCACATTCCTTGATAATCATTCTACATTTTATTTATTTTTAATTTATTTTTATTATGAAACCATAGCTGTGTACATTAGTGCAATCAAGGGGTACAATGTGCTGGTTTCATATACATTAACTTACTTAACTTATTAAATTGTATGTGGTTTTGCAAAATAAAACTATAATTGAGTTTTCAACCTCAACACAGAAAGCCATCTCTGATCATGTTCCTATGACAAGCACAACATTACATCTTTGAATCCCTGCAGTGCTTCCCTAGGTTTGTCCCATTGAATTTCAATGATATTTAACATGTTCCCACCTTGTATAGCAAATAATTATTACAGAGTACATGTGGTATTTGCTTTTTTATTCCTGAGATACTTTGCTTAGAATAATGGTTTCTAGTTCCATCCATTATTTCATTTCTTTTCTGGCTGAGTAGTACTCCATGTGTGTGAGTGTATATATATATACACACACACACATACATTTACACAATAAATACATTATTCTTTAAATATCATATATCTTATAATGTACGAAATTTCTTTGTGGATCTATCAATAGTTTGAATGTAACTATAGTTTGAAGGTAAGCATAAATTTTTATGGTGTTTTTATATAATTTATTTTTCATAAATATTTCAGGAGAATATTTGTATATTGCTCTTCTATTTAGATGTTTAATGTGGAGAAAGCTGTATTAGGGTTTTCTAGTTATATATTATCTTACTCAGAAAATTGAATTTATGAGTCTAAATTTCTTTTAGTAGGTAGAAAATGTGAGACTAGATAATCTTTAGGGTACCCTAACTTCAACATACCATATACCTTTAACACATTCTTGGAAGGAATAACATGTCTGTTTTTCTCAGTTAGTGATAATGCTAGTCATTCTGAGTTTTTCCAAACTGTTGGATATGAATGCTGCATTTTAGCAACCACTTTAAACAGAAATTAAACAAAGATATAAGAGAATTAAAGGAGACCCTAGAACAACTGTGCTTGGTATACATGTATCTAGCACTCCATCCTAAAGATGAAGAATATAAATTCTTCATCGGCTCATGGACCATTCTCCAAAATTGACCATATCCCAGAACACAAAACAAACCTCAACAGAATCAACAGAATTGAAATTTTACCTTGCATCTTCACAGACCTCAAGGCACTAAAGTTGAACTCAACTCCAACAAAATTGTTCAACCCCACACAAAGGAATAGAAATTAAACAACCTTGTGCTGAATAACAGATGGGTGCAGGAAGAAATAAAAAAGGAAATCACTAATTCCCTTGAGCACAACAACAATGAAGACACAAGCAAAAGCAGTCCTGAGAGGAAAAGTGGGATACTGCAAAAGCAGTCCTGAGAGGAAAAGTTATCACTTTAGAAGCCTACATTTGAAAAACAGAAAAAGAGCCCATCAACAAACTCACAAGCCATCTTATGGAATTGGAAAAAGAAGAAAAATCTAGCCTAAACCGAGTAGAAGAAAAGAAATTTCAAAAATTAAATCAGAGATCAATGAAATTGAAAAGAAAATAATCATTCAGAAAATTAATGAAACAAGGAGCTGGGTTTTTGAAAAAATAAATAAAATAGATAAACTTTTGGCCAGACTAACTAGAAATAAAAAAGTAAAATCTCTAGTAACCTTGATCAGAAATTATGAAGGGGAAATTATAACTGATGCCACAGAGATACAAGATATTATCTCTGAATATTACCAGATACTCTATGCCCAGAAATTTGACAATGTGAAGGAAACGGATCAATATTTGGAATTATACCCTCTCCCTAGACTTAGCCAGGAAGAAATAGATCTCTTAAACAGGCCAATTTCAAGCACTGAGATCAAAGAAATAATAAAAATCCTCCCAACCAAAAAATGCGCTGGACCAGATGGCTTCACACCAGAATTCTATCAAACTTTCAAGGAAGAGCTTATTCCCATACTGCAGAAATTATTCCAAAAAATTGAGGAGGAAGGAATCTTCCTCCAACCCATTCTAGGAAGCAAACATAACCCTGATACCAAAACCAGGAAAAGACCCAACTAAAAAAGGAGAAATTCAAACCTATTTCACTAATGAATATAGACACAAAAACTCTCAACAAAATCCTAATCAATAGATTATAGCTTATCATCAAAAAAGTCATACATCATGATCAAGTAGGTTTCATCCCAGGGATGCAAGGCTGATTTAATATACGCAAGTCAGCAAACGTTATTCACTATATCAACAGAAGCAAAAGTAAAGACCATATGATCCTCTCAATAGATGAAGAAAAAGCATTTGATAAAATTCAGCATCCTTTTCTAATTAGAACACTGAAGAGTTTAGGCATAGGCAGCACATTCTGAAACTGATCGAAGCTATCTATGATAAACCCGCAGCTAATATCTTACTGAATGGAGCTAAATTGAAAGCTTTTCCACTTAGAACTGGAACCAGACAAGGTTGTGCTCTGTTGCCATTTCTATTCAACATAGTGTTGGAAGTTCTAGCCAGTATAATTAGGCAAGACAAGGAAATAAAGGACATCCAAATGGGAGTAGAAGAGGTCAAACTCTCTTCTACTTAGAGAACTCCAAAGACTCAACCACAAGACTCCTGGAAGTCATCAAAAAATACAGTAATGTCTCAGGATATAAAATCAATGTCCACAGTCATTAGCCTTTTGATACACCAATAACAGTCAAGATGAGAAGCTAATTAAGGGCACAACTCCCTTCACCATAGTTTCAAAGAAAATGAAATACCTAGGAATATATCTAACAAAAGAGGTGAAGGACTTCTATAAAGAAAATTATGAAACCCTAAGAAAGGAAATAGCAGAGGATATTAACAAATGGAAGAACATACCATGCTCATGGCTGTAAAGAAACAACATTGTTAAAAATGTCTATACTTCCCAAAGCAATCTTCTGATTCAATGCCATCTCTATTAAAATACCAATATTATACTTTCAAGATTTGGAAAAAAGGATGCTTCATTTTGTATGGAACCAGAAAAAGTCCCGTATAGCTAAGGCACTTCTTAGTAATAAAAACAAAGCCAGGGGCATCAGCAAACCAGATTTTAGGCTGTACTATAAGGCCATAGTTGTCAAGACAGCATAGTACTGGCACAAAAATAGAAACAGACATTTAGAATCATAATAGGAAACCAGGAAATGAAACTAACATCTTGCAACCACCTAATCTTTGATAAAGCAAACAAGAACATACACTGGGGAAAAGACTCTCTATTCAATAAATGGTGCTGGGAGAACTGAATATCCACATGTAAAAGACTGAAACTAAGCCCACACCTTTCTCCACTCACAAAAATTGATTCAAGATGGATAAAGGACTTAAATTTAATGCATGAAACAATAAAAATCCTCAAAGAAAGCATAGGAAAAACACTGGAAGATATCTGCCTGAGGAAGGCTTCATGAAGAAGATTGCGTTGCAAAGGCAACAACAACAAAAATAAACAAATGAGTCTCACTTAAACTGAAAAGCTGTTGTACAGCTAAAGAGACAACAACCAAAGCAAATAGACAACCTACACAATGGGAAAGGATATTACATATTTTGAATCAGAGAAAAGTTCAATAACTAGAATTTATAGAGAACTTAAATTAATCCCCATGAAAAAAGTCCAATATACCAGATATCAATGGGGAAGAAATATGAACAGAACTTCTCTAAAGAAGACAGATGAATGGCTAGCAAACATAAGAAAAAATGCTCATCATCCTTAATTATCAGAGAAATGCAAATCAAAACCACCCTGAGATATCATCTAACCAAAGAGAGAAAGGCCTACATCACAAAATCTCAAAAACTGCACATGCTGGTGTGAATGTGGAGAGAAAGGAACACTTTTACACTGCTGGTGGGACTGCAAACTACCATAACCTTTTTGGAAGGAAGTATGGAGAAACCTCAAAGAACTCAAGCTAGACTTCCCATTTGATCCTGCAATCCCAATAATGGGCATCTACCCTGAAGGGGAAAAAAAAACTTTTATCATAAGGACACTTGTACTAGACTGTTTATTGTAGCTCAATTTACAATTACCAAAATGTGGAAACAGCCTCAATGCCCCTGACTCCAGGAATGGATTAACAAGCTGTGGTACATGTATACCATGGATATTACTCAGCCATTAAAAAAAGGAGACTTCACAGCATTTGTATTAACCTGGGTGAAAGTGAAACACATTATTCTTAGTAAAGCTTGACAAGAATGGAGAAGTATTACTCCTGTGTATTCAATCTTGATTTGAGGACAATTAATGACATGGTGGGGGTGGGGAAAGGGGAGAGCAGAGAGAGAGAGAGAAGTAGGGAGGGGGTGTGGAAAGGAAGAGCAGAGAGAGGGAAGAAGGGAGGTGGGTAGGTTCTCAGTGTGTGACACATCTTGTACCCTCAATGTATCCCCAACAATTAAAAAACAAATTCCATTAATTTTCTGGGTTTAGTAACTATAGTTACTGTGTCTGAGATTCCACTTTTGAATTGAAATCTTCTCATTTATTGCTTATTATGGGAGTAAATATTATGCCCAATAGGAATCATATGTTTGTTTCTTTCCTGCATAGCAGTGACAGCTTCTTCTGGCAATCTTAGTATAAAGCAGTTTTAAAACAATTGTTAGTCTAGAAACTGGTGTTCTTCCCTGACTGATGAGTGATTAAACTTGGACTTACTGCTTCCTATTGTTGCCTTGCTTCCAAAGAGCATTGTCATTGTAAATGAAAGAAGGATTAACGGAAATGGCAAAATCTGCAACTCATTGTAAGGATTATTTTTTCAAACTTAATCTTTGTTCTAGAAGCTTATTTTTTTTCTGATTCTGTTTGTAAACACAGCAGTAGTAGACGGTATAGTTAAAAAGCATAAGTAGCTTTGAGTCTACCATAAAACTTTACTAATTAGTTTGTGAAAAATTATTTAAAAATTCTGAGACCCATTAGTCCCTTTGGTAAAATTTGGCAATTTATATAATATTTTTGAAAGATGTCTCCATGCTTTGAGAAAAGACTCTTAAATTAGGCAGGCTGGCTTTGAATTTGAACTCCAACCTTTAAGAGCTGTATGATTTTGTTTGTTCTGTTCAATCCAATACTCAGTTGTTGATTGGTAAAAATGGGGTTAATAGTGCCCCCATTGTATGCTTGTTTGGATCATTAAATCAGAAGATCCAGGTAAAACATTTAGTGCAGTGTCTAGAAGTGATAAATACTTATTAACGGTCAAATGTTAATTATTAACTCTTACTAGATACAAGGCAGAACCATGTAGAAAGCACTCAAACTATTACTGCTCAGCAGTAGGAGTAGGAGACTCAGTAGGTGTACTCTTAAACTGTAATTATAGTTAATCCCCTTTATCTGTTTATTATCTAATATATCAGAGAGAGTAGTGCTGATAGTACTATTCAGTCATTCAATTATGGTGAAGACGACTCATGTTCAGCGTGTTCTACTTTTCCACTTCATTAGATTCAGCATGAATTTTCTCAAATTGAATTGTCCTTTTGTTTCCAGGTGCACACCAGATTGCTGTCTAGTGCCAGTATTTCTTAAGTGAAAAATGTTCAATTATTGTTTGTTCTGATGAAGGAGGGTCCTTAAAATTTTCTAACAATTCTTCTTTCATCTGGAATGTTTAATAATTTCTATGTCTTTGTCTAATTGCAAAGGTTATATGATGCTGATTTCATTATTAATACAGACATGAGAATATCCATAATGTCATAAATAGAACATTTCTATGAGTTTTCTTCTTCAGGTTAAGGGAAAATTTTTTTCTGACTAATGGATTACTTCATAGTTATTCAAAATAAGTGTTTTTCCTTAATATATACATAGCAGTAACTAGTAAATAGGTAAACAGCATATAATTTTTGCTTATATATTTCAGAGACTAAGAGATTGGTTTTTATTTAAAAGAAAATGTAGTGTAAGGTGTTTTGGAAGGAACATTGATCAGAATAATTTGTCTTAATGTCATATTAATGTAATGTAAATAGGTATCTTTGCTAAGGAAAGATGATTAATGTTTGCATAGTGAATATGTATATATATATGCAATAAAACAAAAGAGAATTTTGACTTCAAAATGTGTCATTATCTGTATTCTCAATTATTGTATTCATTGTAGAATGTTGTATGTATTGTTGATGTAATATGCTATAGCGTAGAGATTGATATCAATTTTAAATTACTGTTGGATTAGAAATTCGAATACACACATCTCTTGACCTATGTACACATGAATATACACATACGTAATTATATATGTAAATCTTTTTAAACTCAAACTCTCAGCTAATCAAGTGAAAGAGGTAAACGTAGAGAAAGAGCTTTGCACTCAAGACTACAAATCACTTAATCTGATATTTAAAGGATCACATCTCCAACTTCTGCCCTCTAATTGATTTTTTTCCCCCTTTTCTTTGGGAAGATATATAGGTATAGGAGATCGGGACAGAGTGAAGAACATTTTATCATTATTTTATTGTTTCCATTCAAATTTGATTCAGTCATTTAGTAACCTAGGCAGGACCATATAGAAGAGGATTATAAAGTAGATAGATTTAATGCCATTCAGTGTTATTCTATCTGCTGTTTATTCCAAACAATTTCCTGTTTATACAATAAGAAATTCCTTATTTATACAATAAGAAATTGTGTATAAACAAGAAATTATTTGGAGTAAACAGCAGATAGAAAATCACTTTAATTCCGGCATTAAATCTATTTACTTTAGATAGATTTAATAGAAAAGCCCAGCTCACTAGTAATGTAATTACAGGTAGAAGAAATAGAACTGTTACGTTACTTCTAAGGCTTAGAGTAGAATTTGCTTAGGTTCTTCACTAGAGACTATCTCAGGGTAGAACAGCTCCCGAATGGACATTGATCCTTCTTTTGCAGTCATGTGATAATAGAGATTCAGCTTCCTTCTAGAAGGGAGCTGGGAAGAGAACACCCAGATAGGCCCCGACATTTAATTCTGTGCTCATCTGTGAATATCACTTGTGGCATTCTGAGCCATCAAAATGAGCTTGGCTTTTACCTTGACCTATCCTACAAGGAGAATCAAGAAAGGGAAAGAGGAAAAAGAGGGTCTTAAAATTCTTCCTAAGATCAATACTCTTCTGACATCCTTTTATGAATGCTTTTTGCTTTGTAACTCTATAAACTAATGTTTCACAAAGAGATTTCCTCTCCAAATGCTCTTTTTAAAAGTCTGTTGTATTTGCCATCATATATTTATCACTTCGGCTTTGACGTATAAAAGTGAGCTTGTAGAGATTTTATTATTAGAGATAAATAATTTAATAAAGAAAAAAATGAAATTAGATTAGTTGTTTGCATGTTATAGCTTTTGTTTACTTACCCTCTTACTTTTTGGTATTATAAAAACAAGAAGATCCTGTAGTGTTCACATTAATCTCTAGTGGTTTTTCTTGGGCCCTGGATTCTAGAATAAAATTTATCTTCTGTTTTAGATACATAAAGAGATATCTCTCCGGTCTGAGAATGTATTATTATTTCCCAGGGCAAAAATCAAAAAGACTGACTGAGATTTCTGAAATAACTAAATACCCAAGTTGGTGAGCCACTAATAAGCATATGCAATTCGTTACATAAATGATACATATACAAGAGGTAAGAGTTTGTGGATGATGTGTTGTTTTATTTATTTATTTTTAGTTTTAAAAAGGATTATTCTCTAGGGCAGAAAATACAAAGAGGAGGCTATATGGAGAAAAAAAAGAGAACATTTTATATTTCAGTGTTTTTAGAGGATATTAATTCCTTATTTATAAAGCTAGAAAGGATATTCAAGCATTAGCTCTTTATACTGCAGCATTATTACTACACTAAGGATATTGTTTTAACCAAGGATTCAAGAAGCAAGCTTTTGATTTCTATTAATAAAACTTACGTGATGTCTGTTGTAATCGATCTTAAAATATTCATGTAAGCCAATTGTTCTCAAACTTTAATTTGTGTTATTAATTAGTGCAAAGCTGTTTAAAATTCAGATTCTCAGGTTCTTTCTGTCATGGGCTCCAGAAACTGCATTTTATACTAGCATCCCATAATGTTCAGATGTAGGTGGGTGGTGAGGAATAAGACGGTATTTAGGTTGGCACGTTCCTTCTGAATCCTATCACAACTTTGGAACACTGAAAACCAGGATGGTTACTCTTAAAATATAAGTAATTCTTGTCCTGTGAAATAATAACAGTTTAGAGCTTGATAGCATCTTCTCGATGGCTGTTAAATTTCTAGCGCTGTTATTGTTTGGCCTAAGTTTGAGGCATGCTGTTTGAGGCATCTTGCTCTTTCTGTTGTTTGAATTGGAGGGTAGAAACAAAATCCTGCTGCTGTATTTGCCGGTGCCACTGAGAAGACCATGGCTGCAAACATTTTTCTCTTGTTTCACCAATAGTCAAAGTCTGGAGGAGGATGTTTTCTCTTTGTTTCACTTACCACTGGTGATAGAGATAAGAGAAATCCTAAAAGCAGATTTCATAGACTGGTTTGAATCTTTGAAAAAGGCACAAGAGTTCCTGATCTCTCTGGCTTTATTTCATATGGTAATGCTGATGAGACAGCATAGGTATCAGCTATGTGATTTATTATTGACTTTGATTTGTACAAAATCAATAGAAAAAGCAAAAGGTCATCTGTACTGAGAAGCTCAACTTTTAATGTTCTTTAAGCCATTGTTCAAAATACAATGTTTCTTCTCTTTTAAGATCGATATTTATGCAACTTTTCCATTCTATTCCCTATTGTACTCATTGTTGTTCTTTTTTATAATTTTATTGAATCATAATTGTGTACATTGGTGCAATCATAGGGCACAATGTGCTTCATATACATTCAGAAATATTTTTATCGTACTGTTACAGATAGCCTTCATGGCATTTTCTTGATCACTATATAAAGACAT
>CAUYON010122452.1:0-13385 GCA_963573935.1 Arctocebus calabarensis | reverse complement strand
ATTTTTTTGGTTGCAGCCATCATTGTTGTTTGGCGGGCCCAGGCTGGATTCAAACCCGCCAGCTCAGGTGTACGTGGCTGGGGCCTTAGCCCGTTGAGCCATAGGAGCTGAGCCCACGTTGCTGTTTCTGAACAGCTTTTCCAACGCCTGCCCAGAGGTATCTCTGCTATCTCTGCTGCCTCCCATCACCTTCTGGTCTCACAATTCCTTCATGGCCATAGTGCTCCCTCAGCCATACTCCCTACATGGACAGGTGGGGTGCTCCTCTCCGTGGGAGTAGCAAGGAAAGAGACACGAGGTATCAGTGTCCACTCATGACCCAGCTGCATGAAATCATCTGTGTGCCAGGATCAGCACCACAGAGGGCAAAGTGCTAATGGGGTGCCAAATTCAGGGGAAGGGCTACAGGCAGAGGAGAACTGGCAAAGAACCTGAGGAGTGCGGACCCTTCTGACGGCCGTTCTCCCTGAAACCCCAGAGGACCCCCTCAAATGTGCAAGGTGTTCCCCAGCCTCACTCCTGAGTCAGAGACAGGGTCAGGTGGAAAATGGTACTGCCTGGCAAGCAGGAGGCCCAAGTTATGATCACAGTAAATGACAGCTATCGTTAAATAAAACAGTAATTTTCAGAGGGGGTTCTCTGACAGACTTCCGGCAGGAGCACCATTCGCAGCCTCGCAGGTTTCACGGTCGCTTCCCCACCGCGGTGCTAAACGAGATTGCTGTTCTGCGTCTTAGCTGTCTCAAAGGGAACCCAGCATGGCAGGGCAAGGGCAGAGTGGGATCAGGACCCACCAGTTCCAAACCCACCTGAGTAACACCTTGGGCCCGGCTTGGGAGACTGACCGGTCGCGTTAAGCCCCGCCCACTCTGCGAGTCCACGCCCCTTTCCAGGCCTTGCCCTTGCCCCTACGTTCTAGCCCCGTCTGCCGCTAGGAGGCTCCCCTTACTCAGCCCCTGCTCACGGCCCTGCTCACCCCAGGCTCCTCTTTCCCAGCCCCAGGTCCTGTGTGTCCAGCTCCTGTGCTTGCATCCCCGGTGGGTCCCTGGCGCCTCTGGCCTGAAAAAGCGCGGATGGGGCCGGAGTGCAGGGGACAGAGGCGGGGGCTTGGGCGGAGGGTCTGGGCTACGTTCCAGGGTGCGGCCGCTGCCCTCCAGAGCGCGCTCTGTCCCAGGGCAGAAGCAGCAGCTGGTTCGGATCCCCGCCCGCGCGCTGCGGGTGGGGCGGCTGTTTGTTCAGTGGGGCTGCCGGAGGAGGCGCTTCTCCGCAAATGCAGTGGATCCGGGTGGCCCCTGGTGTCAGGTGCCCAGACAGCTCAAGAACCGGGCCTTGACATGGCCGAGCGGCGCAGGGGTCTGGGGGCACGCCTGGTCCACCTCTTGGCGGGACTAGGGGTCCGGAGGGAGCGCAGGGGGAAGGAGACCTTGGAGGAGGCCACATCCAGGGATAGGTGAGGGGAGATGGAGAAAGGCCGGGTGGGCGCCTTCGGGTGTGTGTGCACACGCGTGCTAGAGTGCAATGATTGATCAAATAAATGTGTTTGGGTATCTTTAAGCATAAGAATATGTGTCAATGGGCCACGATTCTGAATGTGGACGATCCCTTGTGCATTTTTATAACTTTAAAACAATATTTACAATTTCCTAAGTCAGGGAGGTGGCCTACGTTCAATGATTTCCTCTCCAGACAAAGTTTAAAGGCAAAGGTAGTTCCTCCCTCCCCTGTGGACTTTGATTCTCACATCACAGGCCAATGTCTTTATGTCCCTTTGTCATGAGCATGAAAGGTTCCAGAGTTGTCTTAGACTGCACCCCATTTGCCCTTGGATGCCTGGGAGAGGTTTTCCCCATCATCCCTTCACCCTGGAGATAGCTCTAGATTATATTAACAAGCCTTTATTTGCCACTTGCTTCATGCTTTTACCTGGATTATCTCCTGTAATCCTCACAGTAACCCTATGAAGCAGGTATTTGTGTGATTCAGATACAGAAATGGAGGTTCAGAGAGGTGAGGTCACCTACCCAAAGTCACACAACTGGGAAGTCTGCTTAGGCAGTCTGACTCCACGGCCCACTTCCTGAAGCTCCGTTGCCTTCAGAGACTGCCAGTCGGCATGCAAGTCAGGTGGCCTGGCTCCTAACCCTACCTGCAGTGTGATCTTGAGCAAATTGCTTTGCCTCCCCAAACCCGTGGCCCATGTAGCTGGTGTATGAATAGAATGTGGATGGATGAGTGGAAAGGCCAGGAGGGTGATAGTGAAAATCCAAGAGAGGTCTAGTAGCTCACAGGCCCTGTAGGAAGAGCATGGGGTGTACTCTCAGGCACGGTGTTTCCCTGTCTGTGCAGTTACTGGGCAGTTGTTCTGATCATATGGTGGCACAGCCATCTTCAGCTCTCAGGAAGGGTGGTGGGGATAGAATGAGGAGAGACATTTGTACTGCTCTCTCACCCTGAAGAGAGGGGAGGGGAGGGCCTAGTCACCCTATGCCTGGAAGCCTGAGTGCCCTGGGGTGCCCACACCCTGCCAGTGCCCTGCCCACCCCTGCCTGGAGGGCACGCCCTCTCCCTTTACCCTGTCTGGCAGAAACCTGCCCTATAGGCCCAGGCAGCACTAGGAGAGGAGGTGCGGTTGGGGAAGAGTGAGTCATGAGCGGGGAGGGCAGAGGAGGGATTGTGCAGGCTGCTGGCAGGGCCAGCGTGATGACACATGCCATGCGTGCTCTTGCACTTAGTTCTCAGCACTGAGGCACAGGCCTCTGATGGTAGGGTAGGGACTGCGAGGGCATGGAAAAGGAGCCAAGGTATGTCCTCATCTTTCTCCCATTATTGCTGGGATGTCCAGCAAAACTTTGAAGTGAAGTTCTAACTCCATGTGTTGTAACTTCAAGTCTCATTAGCTGTGTGACTGTAAGCAAATCACTTCAACTCTCTGGACCTCAGTTTCTCTATCTGAAAAATGGGGGCACTAAGTGATCCACCTTCTAGGATTATTGTGAGGCTTAACGGAGATCATTAGGTACAATATGTAGCGGTAAGTCTGGCACATGGAGGGCCTCAGCAAGTGGCACGCTTCTGAATTATCAGAGCACTATCTGCTCCCTGTATTCGAGCCCAGAAACAGAGCCAGTCCCTGCTTTTGATCCAAGTCCATTCTTTCTTTGTCTCGGGGGTCAGCTGGGGGAGGGAGCAGAGAGGAGGCTGACACGGACTTTCCATGGCAATGTTTTAGGTGGCCATCCTGTTGAACTGTGGGCCCTGAGAGAAGGTCAGGGGAGAGCGCTTGCTGAGTCCAGTCTCGAGGTGATGGTGTTGGGACAGGAGAAAGCTACTTCATTCTCTTCCCTCTGTGCTTCTTTCCCAGGCCTTGGGGTGGCCAGAGCTGCCCTGACCTGGCCCGGGGCCAGGGCAGCACCAGCAATGTCAGCCTCAAGGTAGGAGAGAAGCCAAGGGGAGAGGGGTGGGGCTGGGGGAACAGAAGCTTGGGAGGGGTGGGTAGGCCCTTAGAACCCTGACTTACAAGTCAGACAGGTGGAGTTCCAGTCATCCTTCTGCTGCTGATCCACTATGTGACCCTGGGTGGATCACTCCCCACTTCTGAACTTCAGCGTCCCTATCTACAAAGAGGAGACAAGAATGCCTCTTTCTCAGGGCTATTGTGAGAAATAAAGTAATGGATGTGGAAGGTCAAGCATGGCTGGAGCATGGACGCTCAAGAAGCGTGACTTCCTAGTGCTGGAGTTCTTGGGAGAGGCGTGTAGAGACCGAACCTGTTCCCAGAACCCCCTTCTCTCTGCCTTGTTCTTGGACCTGACCTCCTCCCGTCTTTGGCTCCTGTCCCCCACTTCCTGCATGGCCCTCCAGGGGTGATGCTGGGCCAGTGGCTAACCTTCTGGCCACAGTTAGCCCATGTGAAGTAGTAGAGCCCTGAGCCATTAATTGGACTGTGATATGGTGTTCTCCCCTTAGAGGAGTAGAGCCGCCTCCTCTGGAAGTGGCTCAAGCAGTCATGTGTCTCTTTTTGGTCCTGAATACCATTAGTAATTACTAGATTTTAATTGACTGCTTGTTAGTGTTGGGCACTTTGCGTGTTTTATCTGGTACAATCTGCACTGCACTCCCAGAAGGCAGGTACTGTTAATTTCACACCCGCTTTCCACATGGAGAAACTGAGGTGCCAGTGGGATTGCAGCTGGGCAGTAGCAGAGCTGGGATTCAAGACCCAGTTGCCTGGGTCCAGCTGCCCCCACATTGCTGGATGTGCTCTTTTGTCTCTTGAGGTGTTCAGTCCTGGGGAATGAGAGGCTGCATCTGTTTTATAGATGAGTAAATTAAGGCTATTAGGATCAGAGACTCCCTGCTAGGAGGAATTCTGACCCCAAATCAGGCCCCTTTGTTGTTAAGGACACAGTCCATCCCTTAAAACTGGTAATTTGAGGGGCAGCGTCCATATGAGTCTGGATTCTGAGCTGTCATCCCCACAGCCAGGCTGAACCCCCAATAGAAAGCAGCAGATAGAGGTCAGGTGTTGTCCCGCTTTCAGGGGAGAGCTCTTCCCTGGCTCTCTAATGTCCCAGGTACACCTCTATGCCCAGGTACCTCTTCCCAGGTGTGCTGTGGGCATCAGGCTGGGAGGGGCCAAGGGAGATGGCTGCAGGCTCTCTGGTATCCTGGAGTGGGCAGAGGCACTTGAGGCAGCCATGCCCACATAATCCCTAATCCCCTGGGCAGCGCCTGTGGCTCATTGAGTAGGGCTCTGGCCCCATATATCGAAGGTGGTGGGTTCAAACCTGGCCTCGGCAGAACTGCAAAACAGAAAAATAGCCGGGTGTTATGGCGAGAGCCATTAGTCCCAGCTACTCGGGAGGCTGAGGTAAGAGAATTGCCTAAGCCCAGGAGTTGGAGGTTGCTGTGAGCTGTGTGACACCATGGCACGCTACTGAGGGCGATAAAGTGAAACTTTGTCTCTACAAAAAAAAAAAAAAAATCCCTAATCCCCTGCTTAGCTTTGCTGTGCCAAGGAGGGTGGCCTCGATGCCTGGAGGGCAGGGGAGATGTCACCATGCCCCTGTCCCTCTTTTTTTTTTTTGAGACAGAGCTTCAAGCTGTCACCCTGGATAGAGTGCTGTGGCTTCACAGCTCACAGCAACCTCCAATTCCTGGGCTCAAGCGAGTGTCCTGCCTCCGCCTCCCAAGTAGCTGGGACTACAGGCACCAGCCACAACGCCCGGCTATTTTTTGGTTGCAGCCGTCATTGTTGTTTGGCAGGCCAGGCTGGATTTGAACCCGCCAGCTCAGGATTCTAACCCCCCTTAGCTGGTTGAGCCACAGGCACCGAGCCCCCTGCCCCTCTTGATGCCTGTTCTTACTTCCCCCAGGCCCCAGCCCAGAGCCGCTCCGAATGGGACCTCCACATAGGCAGCCATGATGGTTTCTGGATTTGGAAACAACAGCACATCTCAGGGGGGCCTGGTCACCCCCTGGGACGCCTGCAGAGGCCTGCTGTGGGCAGCGCCTCTGACCTGGCCAGCCATGCCTCCATGGGGCCTGAGAGCCTGGTACCGGCTGTGGCCTCAACAGAGCTTGCCGGTACCAGGCAGACCTCACCACATCCAGGGCTTGCTGCTGGACACTGGGGCCAGAGATCCCCAAGCTCTGCCCGCCAGCAACCCCCCTTCACAGCCCTAGAGGTCCCTCTGAGGCCTGAGCCACCCAGCAACCTGGAAGACGCACCCCTGCCGCCCCGCCCTGCCTCCCTCCCTGAGACAGAGGGGGCAAAGGGCGAGCCTGACACCCCAGGGCCAGCCCCACCAGAGTCAGCCCAAACCCTACACACATGTACCTCTGCTAGGACCCGCTACCGCATCACCGTCACCCTGCAGAGGTGTGGGAAGGAAGGTGAGGAACTGGCCCAACCAGCTCCACACCCCCTGGGCCCTGAGGAATCCAGGGACTGCCGGGAGCCTCCCCAGGGGCCACGCCCCGTCACGGGGTGTCCGACAACCCTGTCCCAGGAGCTGGGAGCCCAACAGCATCAGGGCAGCACGGCGCAGCAGCAGGAGCTCCGGGCTGGCTGGACAGCTGGGTCCCCAAACAGACGGTGAGTGGGGGTTGGTTCCCACGTGGAGTGATGGTGGGAGGGGAGACTGGCCCGGCTGTTCCCTCTTGGGTCTCTGCCTGTTCCTTGGAGTTCTCCAACTCAAGGCCCGTTCATTCAGCATCCTGAGCATGAGCTACCTCTGGCACCAGTGCCCCCCCTTCACCCACAGGTTACCTTCTGAAACCCACTGCTGCCCTCCCCTTCTCTCCTGGGGAAGGAGAAAGCCTGCCACAGAGATGATGGGCAGGTGGGGGATCACCTTCTCCTCAGCAACACCTACCACTCTACACTTCTGTTCAGGAGGCCACAGACCCAGCCTGGGAATAGGCACCCAGCCAACTTGCCCTCAGTGTCCTGGGGCAAGTTGCTTAACCTCTCTGAGCCCTAACTTTTTGAGTGGACTTGGTGGCTGGAGATGAAGAAGGAAGAGGCAGTTACAGGAACATGCTTTGAACTCCAGAGAGTTGAGCTGCCAAAATAGCAGGGATGCTTATTAATTACATCTCAGTGGCAGCAATAATTACCCCACCTGGCTCTGTGCTGGCAGCTACGGGAATAGGCATCAAGATTCCTAAGTCTGGTTTTTATTTGCGTAGGAATGACTCTCCTAAATCTGTCTTGTGGGATCAGAGGTAGAAGGATGGGTTCCTAAAAACTAACTGTGGGGATGTTGTAAATGTGGGGCCTCTCTGGGGTTACTAGGCAGGGACACTGAGCCTTACTTGGGGCTTTGAAGGCTTCTAATGATGATGGGGCAGCTGTCACTTACTGTTTGTTTTCTAAGCATGATTTTGTTTAATCCTCACAACAGCCCCATGAATCCCACCCCGTAGATTCCTCCTAATTATAGTAAGGAAACTAAGGTTCAGAAAGGTTAAGTCAGTTGCTCAAAGTTAACTTGAAAGGGGCCAGAATTTGAACTAAAGTTTCTGTAACTCCAGTGTTAATGCTCTAACCACTTCACACCGTGCTTTGCTAAGAAACCTCTTTGGCCTCATGCAGAGAGCAGAGGATTGAGTGTGGTTGCTGTTTGGACTCTAGAGTTTTCTGTGATCTTTGGCAGTAGATTTGGTGGCATTATACTAGGCGACGCAGAATTAGAATCAGAGATTCCTGGGCCCTGGGCAGGGGTCAGTGTGCCTGTCATGTGCCAAAGAAGAGGGAGATGTGGGACCTGGGCTGGCTCTGAGACCTGCACGGATGCTCCGGTGGGGGAGAAGGGCTGTAGAGCAGGGGTTCTCAACCTGTTGGTCGCAACCCCTCTGTAACAATGAAAATACATCAGGGCACTAGGAAGGTTGAGAATCACTGCTGTAGAGGGAGGGAAGGAGAGTGGAGGAGGCTGGCCCTGGAGAGGGGAAAGGGAAAGAGCAGGAGGGTCAGCGAGAGGATGTGAGGTTCTATCTTCCACTTCCTGGCTATTGGGGGCTCAGGCAGATAATGACAGACTCGGTGGGAGTGTAGGTGTCATTTAGATAGGGAGGCAGGTGATTTCCAGGGACATTGTTTTTTTATGCCCCCTTCTTGGGGGAGGTTCTCTGGGCCAGGTTTGGCAAATAATGGGTGGGGAGGATGAGACAACAGGGGCTGCAAGTGGGGATGTGTAAGATGTGTGCATCCAAGTGTGTGTGTCATGTTCAGGTGTAGGTGACCTTTAAGAGGAGGTGAGCTTGTGGCTGTGAATGGACTGTGTGTGTGTTGTGAGTGTGCACATGTGTGTCATTGTCTTTGTGTGTGCTTGTGTGTGTCCATGTGTCTCTGATGTGGTGTGTTCACGAAGATGTCTGGGCGTATTTTTGTTCCTTTGTAATCCTGCGGGTCTGTGCTGGTGTCTGTGAGTTGGCGCATGTGGTGGCCTGTGGGACGCGGCGTGTGTTTGTCGGCATGTGGGCCTGTGGACCGGTTTGGCCTAGTTTGGGGTGACTCACAGGTAAGCGGGGAGAATCTAGGACTTGTTGGGTTAGACAAGACTCTTTCCCACACTCCCCCTGCCCCCTCCTCAGCCTCTACCTTCTTGGCTCCACACACCTTGTTTGGAGTTCACAGGTCACCCTGCCAACAAATCTGCTTCTGGTTTGGGGCCCTGGAGAAGAAAGGGCTCTGGGAATGAGCCCTTTTGCTGGCCTAAGAGAGGCAGCCTGGGTCTTTGGGGTATGTCTTCAGAGCAAGGGCAAAGGGGAGAGCTATAGGCAGATACATTCCAGCATAGTTTGAAGAACATTCTAGCAATCATGACTGTCCAGGGATGGGACAGGCAAAATATCAAGTGGTGACCTCCCTGTCCCTAGAGGTATGCAAGCAGAAGCCAATGACCACATGCTTATGGAATGAGTGACTATCAGGGGAGTTGTCCACTGTTTGGGTTAGGTTGAGAAAGGCTTTCAATTCTGATTGTTGGAAGGTCATTGGCAATATCTGATCTGATTATCGATAGCTTCCTTTAAAGCTGCTTTACTGTTGCTTTGCCAAAGCCCAGGGCCTTCCAAATGTTATTCCTGCGTTTATGTCTAATTCTTTGACCTCTACGCTCCTAGTATACCATCTTCATGAGAAAGTTGCCTTTGGATGAGTTTAACTAGGGCCCGCACATCACCTGACACAATTAGCATTGAGTGAATGAATGAGTTACTATCAACACCATCAGAGACAAGGAGTCTCAGGGAAGGGTAGGTGGTTGTTGTTATTATTCAGAAATGGAGAAGAGATTCAGTGAGGAGGACAGGGATTTGAGAAGCTCAGCAAAGGGGTCAGGCTCAAGGGGAGGAGTCCCAGTGAGGAGGATGGGGGATCCATGGGGAAAAAGGGGGGTCTTTCATTTTTGTTTTTGTTTCTCCTTTTTTTGAGACACAATCTCACTTTGACATCCTTGGTAGAATGTCGTGGCATCACAACTGACAGCAAACCTCAAACTCTTGGGCTCAAGCGATTCTCTTGCCTCAGCCTCCCAAGTAGCTGGGACTGTAGGCACCTGCCACAGTGCCCGGCTACTTTTAGAGATGGGTTCTCACTCTTGCTCAGGCTGGTCTAAACTCCTGAGCTCAAGCAATCCACCCTCCTTGGCCTCTCAGAGTGGTAGAATTACAGGCTTAAGGCATCATGCCTGGCCTCCTCTATTTTTTTTTTGAGACAGTCTTACTCTATGGCCTTGGCGTTGGGTGCAATAGAGTCATAGCTCACAGCAACCTCAAATGCTTACACTCAAGTGATCCTCTTGCCTCAGCCTTCTGAGTAGCTAGGACTACAGGCACTTGCCACAATGCCTGCATAGTTTTTCGATTTTTTTTAAATTATGATTTTATTTATTGTTTTATTTATTTATTTTGTTGTTGTTGCATTATGGCCAGGGCCGGGCTCGAACCTGCCACCCTCAGCATATGGGGCTGGCGCCCTACTCCCTGAGCCAACAGCGCCACCCAGTTTTTTGATTTTTAGTAGAGAAGGGGATCTCACTCTTGCTCAGGCTGGTCTTGAACTGATCTCAAGCAATCTACCTGGCTTGGCCTCCCAGAGTGCTAGGATTACAGGCATGAACCACCACCCTGGCCAAGGGGGCTCCTTCTTTAATGGGTTAAGGGCTAAAATCCAGGGCCTTGGGTGTCTGGCTGTGCCCTGATTTCAGGAAGCTCTGCCTGGGGAAAGGCTAGGGAACCTATCTAAACCCCCATCTTCCAGGGCCCTCCAGACCTTGCCCCAGATGCTGTCATAGCTACCAGTGGTCCTGGAGTCAGGTAAGGCTTCCCTGGGCCTCAGTCCTTTTCACATCTGCCCCTCATAAAACCTGAGTCATGGCCACAGAGCTGGTCAAAGTTCTGGATTCCACCAGCTGCTCTGGAAGGAGGGAGATGGAGATGGGGGGAGGGGTGTTGGGGCAGTAGGTCCATTTCTGGCTCAGGGTGGGGTCTTTGGCAGGGGTGCCTCATAGAGAGGAGGAATAGAGCTGAAGACAGGCCGGCACTGAGACTGGAGGTAAAAAAGTTGATGTCTCTGGGCTCCTGGATTGCTGTGGTCAGTACAGTCTGGAGTCAGGGTGGATAGCTCCATCAGGACTGATGTGGCCCCCTTTAAAAGCAAACCCCCAGGTCAAGCATAGTGGCTCATACCTGTAATCCTAGCACTCTGGGAAGCTGAGGTGGGCAGATTGCCTGAGCTCACAGATTCGAGACCAGCCTGAGCAAAAGCAAGACCCCGTTTCTAAAAATAGCTGGGCGTTGTACTGGGTGCCTATAGTCCCAGCTATTCGGGAGGCTGAGGCAAGAGAATTGCTTGAGCCCAAGAGTTTGAGGTTGCTGTGAGCTGTGATGCCATGACATTCTACTGAGGATAACAAAATGAGACTGTCTCAAAAAATAAAAAATAGGGCAGTACCTGTTGCTCAGTGGTAGGGCACCGGCCCCATATACCGAGGGTGGCAGGTTCAAACCCGGTCCTGGCCAAACTGCAACAAAAAAAATAGCCAGGTGGCTCGGTGCCTATGGCTCAACGAGCCAAGGCGCCAGCCACGTACACTTGAGCTGGTAGATTCGAATCCAACCCGGGCCCGCCAAACAACAATGACGGCTGCAACTAAAAAATGGCCGGGTGTTGTGGCGGGCGCCTGTAGTCTCAGCTACTTGGGAGGCGGAGGCAAGAGACTTGCTTGAGCCCAGGAATTGGAGGTTGCTGTGAGCTGTGATACTACAGCACTCTATCCAGGGTGACAGCTTGAGTCTCTGTCTCCAAAAAAAAAAAAAAATAGCCAGGTGTTGTGGTGGGTGCCTGTAGTCCCAGCTACTCAGGAGGCTGAGGCAAGGTAATCGCCTAAGCCCAGGAGATAGAGGTTGCTGTGAGCTGTGACGCCACGGCACTCTACTGAGGGCAATAAAGTGAGACTGTCTCTTAAAAAAAAATAATTAATTAGTTAATAAAAGCAAACCCCCTAAACTAAAGAGATTCAGCTTATGAAATAAATTCAGGAAGGAGTCTAGAAGGGCTGGGGTTCAAGTCTTAACTCTCTTACTGTGTGACTCTAACAATTTTTTTTTTTGAGACAGAGTCTAAAGCCCTGGGTAGGGTGCTGTGGTATCATAGCTCAAACAGAAACCTTCAACTCGGGCTCAAGCGATCCTCTTGCCTCAGTTTTTCTATTTTTTTTTTTTTTTGTAGAGACAGAGTCTCACTTTATCGCCCTGGGTAGAGTGCCCTGGCATCACACTGCTCACAGCAACCTCCAGCTCTTGGGCTTAAGCAATTCTCTTGCCTCAGCCTCCCTAGTAGCTGGGACTACAGGCGCCCGCCACAGCGCCCGGCTAAGTTTTTCTATTTTTTAGTGGAGACAGGGGTCTCACTTTTGCTCAGGCTGGTCACGAACTTGTGAGCTCAGACAATCCACCCACCTCAGCCTCCCAGAGTGCTAGGAGTACAGGCGTAAGCCACTGTGCCCAGGCCTCTAACAAATTTCTTAACCTCTCTGAGCATTTAAAAAATCTTATCTAGGGGTGGCACCTATGGCTCAGTGAGCAGGGCGCTGGCCCCATATACCAAGGGTGGCGGATTCTAACCCAGCCCCTGCCAAACTGCAGGAAAAAATAGTTGGACATTGTGGTGGGCGCCTGTAATCCCAGCTACTCGGGAGGCTGAGGCAAGAGAATCGCCTACGCCCAGGAGCTGGAGGTTGCTGTGAGCCATAATGCCACACACTCTTCCAAGGAGGGCAATAGAGTGAGACTCTGTCTCAAAAAAATAAAAAATAAATAAATAAATAAAAAAGCTTATTGCAAATGGCAATGTTTGTTTATAATGTGTTAATAATTCATTCTTTATGAGGTCTCAAGCTCATGGAATTCTTCTGCGGATTCAATAGGACAATAAACATAAAGTGCTTAACAAGGTGTTTGGCAGGGTAAACTTAACAAATGGCTGCTGTTGTTGCTGTTGTTATTGTGACTATCAACAGGGAAATTTACCAGAGAGTTCCTAGGACGCTGTTTTAGTCTGTATTCTATTGCTAATAACAGAATACCTGAAACTAGATAATTTATAAAAAACAAAATGTATTTGTTACAGTTCTAGAGGCTGAGAAGTCCAAAGTCAAGGGAGCGCATCTAGTGAAGGCCTTCCTGCTGGTGGGGACTTTCATTACATGGCATAACATGACTGGGGGCTGAGATACTAGCTCAGTTCTCCCCTTCTCTTCCTTTAAAGCCATCACTCCCAGTCCCAGGATCACTCATTAATCCACTAACCTACTAATCCATTAATCCACCAGTGGATTAATCCATTCATGAGGGCAGAGCACTCACAACCCAACCGCCTCTTAAAGGCTCCACCTCTCAGTACTGCCACACTGGGCACTAAATTTCAGCATGACTTTTAGAGAGGACAGATATTCAAACTAAAGCAGAAGCTTAGAGGCCTTCTTAGGCAGGTGTTATTATTATCCCCATTTAGCAAAGATGCTTATGGGGACCCAGAGAGATCAGCACAGGGTCAGAAAAGAAATAAGACCCATGTCTCACCCCTCTAGGAGAAGGGTAGATGTGCCCTGCTGAAGACAGTCACCAGACCTGCAGGATGTGGCCAGAGCCTTGGCCTAGGGCAGCGGTTCTCAATCCGTGGGTCCTGACTATGGAACTGTATTAAAGGGCCACGGCATTAGGAAGGTTGAGAACCACTGACCTAGAGGGAGGCTGCCTGGAGGTGAATTTAGAAGATGGAAATTGGCACAGCACCAGCCACATGCACCAAGGCAGGTGGGTTTGAACCCTGCCTGGGCCTGCTAAACAACAATGACAACTGCAACAAAAAAATAGCTGGGGAATTGTGACAGGTGCCTGTAATCCCAGCTACTTGGGAGGCTGAGGCAAGAGAAACACTTAAGCCCAAGGGTTGGAGGTTGCTGTGAGCTGTGATGCCATAGCACTCTACTGAGGGTGATATAGTGAGACTCGGTCTCAAAAACATAAAAAGGGCAGTGCCTGTAGCTCAGTGGGTAGGGCGCTGGCCCCATATACTGAGGGTGGGGGGTTCCAATCCAGCCCCAGCCAAACTGCAACAACAAAAATAGTCGGGGCAGCGCCTGTGGCTCATCAAGTAGGGCGCCAGCCCCATATACCAAAGGTGGCAGGTTCAAACCTGCCTCGGCTGAACTGCAAAACAGAAAAATAGCTGGGTGTTGTGGCGGGCGCCTGTAGTCCCAGCTACTCGGGAGGCTGAGGCAAGAGAATCGCCTAAGCCCAGGAGTTGGAGGTTGCTGTGAGCTGTGTGATGCTGTGGCCCTCTACTGAGGGTGATAAAGTGAGACTCTGTCGTT
>CAUYON010122447.1:0-10058 GCA_963573935.1 Arctocebus calabarensis | reverse complement strand
CTCACTTTGTCACCATTGGTAGACTGCCGTGGCATCTTAGCTCAGAGCAACCTCAAACTGCTGGGCTTTAAGTGATTTTCTTCCCTCAGCCTCCCCAGTAGGTAGGACTACAGGTGCCCACCACAACACCCGGCTATTTTTAGAGACAAGGTCTCACTCTGGCTCAGGCTGGTCTAGAACTTGTGAGCTCAAGCAATCGACCTGCTTCGGCCTCCCAGTGTGCTAGGATTACAGGCATGAGCCACTGTGCCCAGCCCCCTTAAAAAATTTTAAATAAAAATTTAAAATATAGACTCTGCACTGTGGCTCAACAGGCTAAGGCACCAGCCACATACACCTGAGCTGGCTGGTTCGAATCCAGCCCGGGCCCACCAAACGACAGTGACGGCTGCAACCAAAAAATGGCCGGGCGTTGTGGCGGGCGCCTGTAGTCCCAGCTACTTGGGAGGTGGAGACAGGAGACTGACTTGAGCCCAGGAATTGGAGGTTGCTGTGAGCTGTGATGCCACAGCACTCTATCCAGGGTGACAGCTTGAGGCTCTGTCTTAAAAAAAAATTAAAATACAAAAATATTTACTTCCTTAAAACAACTATTTGAAAATATCTATATTCTCCTTTTAGTCTCTAGTGAAATGTGTAGTTTTTGAATAGTTACAAGCGCAGTGTACAAACCATGTGTGGTTCTGATTGCATTTTATTTTATTTTATTTTTTTGAGACTGAGTCTTACTATGTGGCCCTTGGTAGAGCGCTGTCGTGTTACAGCTCACAGCAACCTCAAAATCTTGGGCTTAAAGTAATCCTCTTGCCTCAGCCTCCCGAGTAGATGAGACTACAGGTGCCTACCACAACACCCGGCTATTTTTTGGTTGCAGTTGTCATTGTCTAGCAGGCCTAGGACAGGTTTGAACCTGCCAGCTTCGGTGTATGTGGCTGGTGCCCTACTCACTGAGCTACAGGTGCCAAACCTCTGATTGCATTTTATATTCTAGCATTTTCATGAGTGCATAATATTTATGCAATTGAAATATCATAACTTAGTCATTTCCTTAATATATTCTATTTTTACTCTCATAAATAATGTTCAAATTAACATCTTTGATATGGTTTGGATATTTGTGCCTTCCAAATCTCATGTTGTAATTTGATCCCTGATGTTGGAGGTAGGGCCTGGTGTGAGGTGTTTGGGTCATGGAGTGGATCAATGGCTTGGTGCCCTTCCTGTGATAATGAGTTTTCATTTTATTAGTTTATGGAAAGCTAGTTGTTTAAAAAGTTCTCCTCTAGCTCTTACTACATTACGCACCTGCTCTGCCTTTACCTTCTGCCTTGTTTAGGAGTTCCCTGAAGCCCTCAGCAGAAACAGATGCTGATGCAATGCTTCTCTCGTACGGGTCTGTAGAACTATGAGGCAAGTAAAGATCTTTTCTTTATAAATCACCCAGCTTCAGGTATTTCCTTTATAGCAATGCAAAATAGACTAAGACAATCCTTCTCCCCCACCAGTTATTGACAAATAATTTACATACAATAAAACAATACCTATTAAGTGTATAGTTTGATGAGTTTTAATGATTATATATATTTGTGTAGCCAACTCTACAAACATGACATAGACTTTTTTCTTTTTAATTTCAGATATAAGGGCACAAATGATTAGGTTACATTGTTTGTGTTTGATAGGTAAAGTCCAAGTTGTGGTTGAGCCCTTTACCCAGAAGGTGTGCCATATACCACTATATTGTGCCCATTAGGTGAGAGCTTACCGAACCTTCTCCTTACTCCTCCTCCCCCTTCTCCGCCTAAAATTTAATTGTGTTTTTCTCTCCTGTGAGCATGTAGTCGTTCATCTATAGTATTTTGATTTTTTAAATAAACTCAAAGCGTTCCCTAGTGACTCCTTCTGTTAGAGTTCTTCCGCTCATCCTCCACCCGAGGTGACCACTGATCAGCTTTCTGTCACTATAGTTTTGCTTCTTCTAGAATTTCATATAAATAGGATCATATGCTGTGCATTCTTCCCTGTTTTGCTTTCTAAGCTAGCACCATGTTTATGGAAAATCATCTATGTTACTGCATATACCAATATTTTGTTTTGTTCAATTACTGGGTAGTGTACTATAGTATGGATATACCACAATTCATTTATTTAGTTACCACTTTGTAGGACACATTTTCCCCCAGTTTGGGGCTAATATAAATAATGCTGCTTTGAAAATTTGTGTGTAAGTTTGTTATGGTTCATTTCACGTGTCCACTTGACTGGGCTGTGAGGTGCCTAGATAATTGGTGACACATTGTCCTAGGTATGTCTATGAGGATGTTTCTGAATGAGATTAACATTTAAATTGGTGAACTGAAGGCCTGAATAAAACAAAAAGGCTGACACTTCTGAGAAGAAAAGGGAACTCTGCCTACCTACCTACCTGAGCTGGATTGATCTTTTCTGGTCTTCAAATTAAAGCTGAAGCATCAGCTTTCCTTGGATCTCAAACCTGCTGGCTTTCCAACTGGAACTTCTACTGTTGCCTTTCCTGGTTCTCAGAACTCAGATTCAATCTGATATTACACCATTGCCTCTCCTGGGTCTCCAAATTGCCAATTGTAAGATCTTGGTGTCTTGGTGCTTCTTGGTCTCTATAATTACATGAGCCAATTCCTTATTACATGTGTATATGCTTATATATACACAAAACACACCCACATATATTTGTGTATACACACACATACCCTACTGTTTTGGATTGTGGGAAAATCTTGACTAATACAAAGACTTTCTGTGGACCTATTTTTAAAACAATCTCTTGCATAAATACATAGGAATGGGATTTCTGGGTCATGATAAGTCCATGTTTCATGAAGATATTTTACTAAGAAGTTTTTTTTTTCAAAATGGCTATACTATTTTATCACTCTGCTAGCAATGTAAAAGAAATGCAGTTACTTCACATCCTTGTAAAAGTTTAATACTGTCAGTTTTGTAGATTTTTATTAATTCTTATGAATGTGTCACTGTGGTTTAACGGTCCCCCAAGGTCACTGATGTTGAGCACCTTTTCATGTGATAATTGGCCATTGTTAAAGAAAATATGGTGTTTTTCCCTGCCTTCCTTCCTTTCTCCCTCCCTCCCTTCCTTCTTCTTCTTTTTTTTTTTTTTTGAGATAGGATCTCACCCTCTTGCCTGGGTTAAAGTGCAGTGGCATTATCATAGCTCACTTCAACCCCAAACTCCTGAACTCAAGTGCAAGCAATCCTCCTGCGTCAGCCTCCTGAATAACTGGGACTACAGGTGCATACCACTATCCTTGGCTAAGTATTTTATATTTAGTAGAGAAAAGGATCTCCCTATGTTGTTTAGGCTGGTCTCGAACTCCTAGCATCAAGTGATCTTCCTGCTTGGATTTCCTTACGGGTGTGAGCCACTGTGTCCGATCAGAAAATATATGCTAAAGTACAAAATATATAAAGAAAATATATGTTAAGAGAAATGTTTGTTAAGTGTCTCTTCTAATCTTTTACTCATTTTAAAATGTTATCTGTTCCTTTAATATTGGGCTAAACTTTTACTTTATGTTTTATAGATCACCTTTGTCAAATGTATGATTTGCAAACACTTTCTTCGATTCTGTGTCTGGTAACTTATTTTTCTTAGTCATGTCTATTTAAGAACAAGATTCTATTTTGTCTATTTTTTTTCTTTTATGGACTATGTTTTGGGCGGTTTTCTGTGTAAGATTCTTTGCCAAAGCCAAGGTGACAAACTTTTTATCCTGTTTGCTTCCAGATTTCTCATATCTTGGCCGGGCATGATGGCTCCCGCCTGTCATCTTAGCACTCTGGAAGGCTGAGGCAGGTGGATTGCGTGAGCTCAGGAGTTTGAGACCAACCTGAGCTAGAGCAGATATTGTCAGGCATTGTGGTGGGTACCAGTATTCCAGCTACTCAGGAAGCTGAGGCAAGAGGATCTCTTGAGCTCAAGAGTTTGAGGTTGCTGTGAGCGATGATGCCCTGACACTCTACCAATGGTGACAAAGTGAGACTCTGTCTCAAAAAAAAGAGTTCTTATATCTTTTACCTTACATGTAGGTTTATACTTCATTTTAAGCTAAATTTTGTGTTTAGCTTAAGATGTTAAGAGTTGAAGTTATTTTTAAATTCATATAGATATACAATTGTTACAGTGATATTCATTAAAAAGAGTATTCCTTTCCTATTGGATTACCTTAACACCAATGTCAGAAACCACTTGGTCATATGTGGGTCTATTTCTGAAATCTTGATTTTGTTTCATTGATCTATATCTCTTCTGTTACAGCAATACCTCCCTGTACTATTTTAGCATCGCATTGAGTCTTGAATCAGGTAGTGCAAGTTTCTCAAAATTATTCTTCTTTTTCAAAGCCATTTTAGCTATTGTAGATTCTTTTTATTTTCATATAGTTGTTATAATCTGCCTATTGATTTGATTGAAATCTCGTTGAATCTATAAACCAATTTGGGAAGAACTGACATCTTAACAACATTAAATCTTCTAATTCATGAATACTATATGTACTTGTGTTTTCCTTAATGTAATTTCAGCAATATTTTATAATTTTACAGTGTGCAGACCTTGTATATGTTTTATTAAATGTACTTATAGTTTATATTTTTGCATTATTAAAATTTGAGTTTAAAAATTTATCTCATAAATATTCACTTCCATTTTATAAAAATACAAATAATTCTGTGTATGACTATTATAAATTGCAAACTTGAAAAATGTTACTATTAATTGTTAACATTTTGTAGATGTTTAATAATTTTCCACATATATAATCAGATCATCTGCAAACAATGATGGTTTCACTTTTTTGAATCAAATTATATGCCATTTATTTATTCATCCATAAATGAATAGTTTGATTTTACCTTTTTGCATTATCTGGACCTTCTAGTCCAATGTTGAATATAAGGGCAGTATGTACATATCTTAGAGGTAGATGATACTGTTAAAAAAATTGGTGTGTGAAGAGAGGAAAAAGAGTGAGAAGTTAAAAGCTAATTAATTTCACTGTTGTTCATAGTTATGTACCAATATATATTGTCTAAAGAAAGTAAAAACTAAGGATATTATATAAATGGATAAGTTTAGTAGTACCTATCAAACCAAAGATTTTTTTTTCAAAGTCCTAAATATTGAAGGAACTATAAAACACTAATCACACTGAAATGAATACAAATGGATATAACTCACCCTTTTTTTTTTTAAGTTTAGGATTAAAGCAGAAAGCAAACCTAACTCTACTGTCTGGAATATATAAAGGGTGTCCATGAAGTTCATGTGCAATTTTAAATGACACACTGTTTTAAGTTGCACACGAACTTTATGGACACCGTGTGTGTGTGTGTGTGTGTCTACTATACGAATGACTGAAAGTGAATTGGTGCACAAGAGAAATTAATTAGAAAAAAAAATCTGTAAAATTAAAAAAGCCAAGGCTGCTTAAAATAATAAAGTAAATTGTTATCTCACTTAGAAAAGAAAGAACAAGAATTAAAACAAAATAAGAAAAAACTAGAGTCAATCAGAGTCACTAAGGGAATTTTTAAAAATCACTCAAACTATTTAATGCAGTCCTATGCAAAATTCTAAATAAAATGGATAATTCTCTAGAAAAATAAAATCTACAAGAAACATCAGAAGAGAAAGTTGAAACAGATAATTTCCCCAGATAATTGGAGAAATTTGTAAATAAAATAATGTCTTCCTCTCTGTGAATAACACCAAGCTCAAATGATTTCTCATGAAATCCTACCAAATCCACAGAGAAAAGATAATTCTAATGGTAATTCGCCTATTCATGAGTACATAAAAAGCAGGAATATATTAAAATTATTCTCATCTAGTATAAAAGATATTATATCCATAACCTGAGAAAAAGCACAGAAAAGGAAAACCACAGAAAATTCTCATTTATCTCCCACTGATGCATCTCACTGATGCAATTTAATGCAAGTTCAGATGACCAATCTCCAACGATGTTGAAAAGACAGTTTGACTGGATTCAAAACTGTTTCTATTTAAAACAACATAAACAAAATAAAACACCTTGATAAAATAGGATTCAATAGACACTTCATTTAAATGACTTATATACAGATGCTTCTTCACTTACCATGGGGTTATGTCCTGATAAACCCATCATAAATGGAAAATATTGGAAGTAAAAAATGTGTTTTATACACCTACTCTATGGAACATTGTATTATATCATAACTCATATTAAACATTCTCAGGACACTTACATTAGCCTGGAGTTGGGCAAAATTTTCTAACGCAAAGCTTATTTTATAATAAAAGTACCAATTATAATCAAAATATGGTTTATACCTTATGCGTATTGCTTTCACAACATCATAAAGTTAAAAACTCCTAAGCTGAATCTTTCTAAGTCAAGGGTTGTCTGTGTGTTTAATAATGTTGAGCAAACATTTTATTCGATTATGATGCATTGCTGGTGTTCCAGTTAAATCAAGGAGAACACAAAATGCTCCCTACCACAACTGCTATTTAACATTATTTAAGATGCATTTGCCAGTGAGATTAACATGAGAAAGAAATAACAATGTTGAATGAGAAGGCAAAAATATTTCATATAGCAGGCAATAAGAAAGCACACCTGTAATCCCAGGAAAATGTTCTGAAAATCAATAGAAACAATTATTTGGATATAAAATTCGTCTTCAGAAATTAATAGACATCTACAAAAATCCATTTAAAGTAAGATTTAAAAAGACTTCATTCATTTACAATAGATAGAAATCAACCTAAAAAAGAACTATAGGTTTTCTGAAGGATGTAAGTAGAACAGAATAAATGGAAAAATATATCAGATTTGGAGGTAGGAAGATTCAACAATATAAAGATGTCGATTCTCCCTAAAGTTAATTTATAAGTTAAAAAATTTATAAATAATAAATTAATGTAATATCAAACACTAACTGGTTTGGTGTTTTTGTTCTATTTTCTAAAATTGAGCAATTATGGTTAAAAGTTCACATGGGAAATGAAGTAGATGAAAACAGGTAGAGAAACATTGTAAAAGAAAACCAATGAAGGAGCATTAGTCCTACATGAAATTAAAATATAGCGTAACATGTTAAATTTTTTTTTTTGAGACTGAGTGTTACTTTGTCACCCTCAGTGGAGTGCTGTGGCGTCATAGCTCACAGCAACCTCAAACTTCTCAGCCTCAAGCAATCCTCTTGCCTCAGCCTCCCAAGTGGCTGGGACCACAAGTGCCCACCCACCACAATGCCCAGCTATTTTTAGAGATGAAATCTTACTCTTTCTCAGGCCAATCGTGAACTCCTGAGCTCAGACAATAAACCTGCCTCAGCCTCCCGGAGTACTAGATTTCAGGCATGAGCCACCATGCCTGGCCTAACATGTTTATACTTAAAACCATGTTTTAATTCAATATAAATAAAGAAAGCAATGGACTACCACTCAGAGTTCAGAAATAGGATAAACAAAAGTATAGCAGTATAATAAAAGTGGCATCTACAGGTCAGTGAGTAAAAGTAAATTTTTTAAATAAATCTTGTTTGGATAACTAAAAGCCATTTCAAGGAAAACGGTACGTTTTGTATCTATCGCTCAAGGTATATACCAGGTGAAACTCCAATTGGATTAAAGATTTAAATAATAATGATGACAAAAGACTCAACTGTAACATGTTTGTAACATAGCCACAAGACTAACCTCCTTAGTAAATAAAAATCCCCTAGAAATAAAAAAAAATAAGATCAGCAATACAATAGAAAAATGAGCAAAAAATATGAATTGATGATTCTTAGAAAAATGAATATGAGTGATACTTAAAAATGGAAAACAATTTTTAGATTTTTTTACTTATAATTAAAAAACTGAAAACATTCTCTGCAGAGAAGCCTTTCCTTACCTATCATTTTCCAAATTTTTAAGAAAATATTATTGGTGAGTCTATGGGAAAACAGAATTCTCATATATTACTGGTAAGAATGGAAAATGACACAACTCCTATGCAGAGAAATCTGACATTATTTATCAAAATACAAGTACAATTGTACTTGTCCTTTTTGACTCCAGATTCCCTCTTCTGGGTATTTATCTTACAAACATGAACGCACATTCTAAATGGTGTATGAACAGGATTACTCCTTGAGGCATTGTTATAACAAACAACTGAAAACAAACCATGTGTATAGCAGTAGGAAATTGATTGAATAACATAGGCTACATGTACATAATGGAATATTATGCATCTGTAACAAGAATAAGGATAGCCTTTATGCACCGGGGTACAGAGACCTCCAATAATGTTTTAAAGTTAAAAAGAAGAAATATTGCCTAGTTTTATGTGCTGCCGTTCTTTTAAGAAATAAAGCTTGTTAATATGTTTTCATATTTACATGTATTTGCAAAAAAATACTGGGAGGAGAAGAAAATATCTAATAAAAATATTTATCAGTGCACAGTAGAGTAGAATGGCTTGGGAGGGATGGGATGGTAACAAGACTCCCAAGCATGCATTTTATATGATTTTGGATCGTATAAATATATTACTAATTCAGAATTTTCTTAAATGACAAAAAAATAATTAACAGGAATATGTCCCTGCTCTCCACTTTTGAAGGATCATTTTATACAATAGTTAAATTGATTTTTCTGCTTGGTTTTAGATGATATGGTTGCTTGTGGGGCAAAGGCAATTTTTACTGGATACTTTGGATATAAGAGGCTTTATATATTTCCCAATCATAAGATAAGAGTGAATTATTAATTACTTTCTCTACTTCTTTGTGGGTAACAGAATCCCTTGTTTATTTCACGTATTATTGGAGACCAGGGTGAACTAGTGGAAAACCGAATTTGTAACAGTTTGGAAGATAAAATTTGTTTAATTTTCTGCTAGGAAGAACAAGGAAAAAAACATTTTTATTCTAGCAGTAATTACAGTTTAATTCAACGAGTTACCTGTCTACTAGCTTTGCTAGAATATATTAAGTTTATCTGGCAACAGAAAAGCAGGTTATAAAAATTTATTTTGTCAATTTAATTTTTAAATACAAAAGATGTAAGCACATTTATTTCTTCACTGCTATAGACTTAATTCTACAAATAACAGAACTATATTCACATTTATTAACAATTTTGTAGACTGTTGATAGACCATTGCCTGGTAAGTCCATCTGTTACATATTCTAGGTATATTTTTATTATAAATTCGGCCCAAATCTCTCTCTCTCTCTCTCTCTCTCTATATATATATATATATAGACACACACACACATACATATATATGTATTTAAAAAAAATTTGTTTTTGAGACAAAGTCTCACTTTGCCACCCTCAGTAGAGTGCTGTGCCATCACAGCTCACAACAACCTCAAACTCTTGGACTCAAGGATTCTCTTGCCTCAGCCTCCCAAGTAGCTGGGACTACAGGTGCCCACACAACACCCGACTATTTTTAGAGACGGGGTCTCACTCTTGCTCAGGCTGGTCTCAAACCCATGAGTACAGGCACTCCACCTGCCTCAGCCTCCCAGAGTGCTAGGATTACAGGCCTGAGCCACTGTGCCTGGCCCTATCTATGTTTTTAAATGGGAAAGAAGCAAGTCACATTTTACCCGAAAGAAATGATTTATATGACTTTACCATAAGTAAATGTATATACCCTGCTTCTGAGAAAATGGAGTAATAGCTTACAAATTTATATTTAACTCTAATTATTACGGAAATAAAATATTAACATTGTTATAGTATTCATGTCAAATATTGCATCTAGAGTCCATATTTGCAATTCCATATTTATCTTTTTTTTATTTAAATAAGAGACATAATAGGTTATAGCACGATGCTGATTGCTGGACAGAACGATTCTTTTTTTTTTTTTTTTTTTTTTTTGTAGAGACAGAGTCTCACTTTATCGCCCTGGGTAGAGTGCCGTGGCATCACATTGCTCACAGCAACCTCCAGCTCTTGGGCTTAAGCGATTCTCTTGCCTCAGCCTCCCGAGTAGCTGGGACTA
>CAUYON010122446.1:0-10967 GCA_963573935.1 Arctocebus calabarensis | reverse complement strand
CCAAAGGTTTATCTATTTTATTAACCTTTTCAAAAACCAACTTTTTGATTTATTGCTGTGTTCTATAATTCTTTTGTTTGCAATTTCATTTAATTCTGCTCTAATTTTGGTTATTTCTTTTATTCTGCTTGGTTTGGGGTTAGAATGTTCTTCCTTCTCCAGTTGCTTAAGATGTCCCATTAAGTTGTTAATTTCCTCTCTTTCTGTTTTCTTGAGGAAGGCTTGTAGTGCTATAAATTTCCCTCTTTGGACTGCCTTTGCAGTATCCCAGAGGTTCTGATAATTTGTGTCTTCATTGTCATTTTGTTCCATAAATTTGGTAATTTCCTTCTTAATTTCGTCTATGACTCATCTATCCTTTAGCATAATGTTATTTAGCTTCCATGTTTTTGTATGAGTATTCATATTCCTGTTGTTATTGAGTTTAACTTTTATTCCATGGTGGTCTGAGAAGATGCAAGGAATAATTTCTATTCTTTTAAATTTGCTGAGGTTGGATTTTGACCTAGGATTTGATCAATTTTGGAGTATGTTCCATGGGCTGATGAGGAGAATGTGTATTCAATTTTGTTGGGATGAAATGTTCTATACATGTCTGTTAAATCCAGTTGTTGAATGGTTAAGTTTAAATCTAAAATTTCTTTGCTTATCTTCTTTTTGGAGGATCTATCCAGAACTGCTAAAGGGGTGTTAAAATCTCCGACTACTATGGAGCTCAAGGTAATCAAGTTGTTCATGTCTGTTAGCATTTGTCTTATAAATTAAGGTGCATTCTGGTTGGGTGCATAAATATTAAATATTGAAATCTCATCATATTGAGTAGTACCTTTAACAAATATGAAGTGTCCATCCTTATCATTCCTTATTTTGGTTGGTTTAAGGCCAATTGTATCTGCAAATAGGATTGCTACATCTGCTTTTTAGTGCTTTCCATTTGCCTGGAATATAGATGACCAACCCTTCACCTTGAGTCTATATTTATATTTTAAGGTAAGATGAGTTTCTTGTCCTCAACAGATATCTGGCCTGAGTTTTTGTATCCAGTCAGCCAACCTATGCCTCTTTAGAGGACAATTTAAACCATTCACATTTATAGAAAATAATTATAAATCTTTAGAAAGTCCAATGGACACTTTTAATCCTTTCATCACTGTGGAAGTTGGAATTTGATAAAAAGTTTCTGGGTGAGTTTACTTTTGGGAAGGATTACACTGGACATTATGCAGAATAGGTCTGAGAATATCCTGGAGAGCTGGTTTAGTTCTAGCAAATGTCTTCAACATGTGGATGTCATTAAAGTATTTAGTTTCTCCATCATAAATGAAACTCAGTTTAGCTGGGTACAGGATCCTAGGTTTAAAGTTATTTTGTTATGGAGATTGAAAGTTGATGACCATTCTCTTCTAGCTTGAAAGGTTTGATCAGAGAGATTTGCAGTTATTCTAATATTCTTCCCCTTGTAAGTAATGGATTTCTTACATCTGGCTGCTTTCAGAATTTTCTCTTTCATATTATCTTTATTGAAGTTAATTATAATGTGCCTGGGGGATGACTTATTCAGGTTGAGTCATGCTGGGGTTCTGAAACTGTCTACTATGTGAATTTCAGAATCTCTTGGCATGTCTGGAAAGAGACTCATAAAGAAGAGACTCTGTGCCATGTGACGCCACTTTGTCATTTTCAGGTACCCTTTTAAGGCGAATATTGGTTTTCTTCGAGTTATCCCAGAGTTGTCTGAGGGAATGATCTGTTTTTAACTTCCATTTCTCTTCCTCTTTGTAGGTTTGGGAACGTTCGAAAGCTTTATCTTCCATGTCAGAAATCCTTTCTTCTGCTTGCTCCATTCTGTTGCTGAGGGATTCTACTGTGTTTCTTAGATCTTTGAGGGCTGCAAGTTCTTGTCTCATTGTGTCAAAATCTTTGGTCATTTTGTGTTTGAATTCGCTGAACTCTTGAGACATCTTTTGGATTACTGCTTGAAATTCTAGTTGCATCTTTTCCTCCATTCTGTTGATCTTATTTGCTATGCAGACTCTAAATTTGATTTCTGACATCTCAGCCATTTTTTTTATGCCTGAGATCTTGTGTGGTGTCTACCTCATCATTCCATGGGGGAGTTGATCTGCTCTGATTATTCATATTGCCAGAGTTTTTCCATTGATTCTGTGCCATGATTATTTTTTTGCCATTTCCTCTGGCCATCCTCAGAGTTGGGGAGGTGTCTCTCCAAGATTGGACCCTTGTAGGATCACTCTATTGTTGGTATATATTTGTAGGAAGTGACCTAGTGTAGCTCCTCTGGGGCTGCCCCAGCCAGGGAGTTGTGGTATGGGAGTAGCTCCAGAGTAGAGCATGTGACACATGGATCCAATAGCAGGGCTGGGTATGGTGCCCATGGTTCTGGCAATGCCTGGCTCCCAGTGGCTTTGGCAATGAGAGTGGGTGGCTCCAGCAGTCTCTGGTCAGGCAGAAGGCTCCACAGAGAAGTAGGGAGGGTGCAGTGTCGTATGACTTCCTGAGTCCCTGGCCACATGGACAGGGCTGGTGAGGAAGCAGGGAGGGCACCGGAAGGAGGACGTGGGTTATGCAGCTACCAGAGACCCTGGCTGGGGTTGCACTGGTCATTACAGGCTTGGGGGTCATGGCGGTGTGGCCTGCAGTGGAGTCCCATGTGTTTGCAGGAGTCCTTGGAGTGGGGCAGGCCTGAGTGCCAAGGCAACACGGCCCACAGAGGGGTCGCTCACACCCACCCATGTCACTGAAGTGGAGTGAGCCTGGGTGCTGAGGTGGCACAGCGTGTGGCAGGGTCTCTTATAACCACTGGTGTCGCTGGCTGGGGCTGGACCTGGTTGCCAAGAAGGCACGGCCCACGGCAGGGTCTCTCACACCCGCTGGTGTCCCGGGCAAGAGGTAGGCCTGGGTTCCAAGGCCGCACGGCCTGCAGCAGAGTCGCTCACACCCACCAGAGTCCTTGGTGTGGGGCGGACCTGGGTCCCGAGTCTGCGCAGCCCACAGTGGGGAAGTATTGTTCTTTTTGATCATCTATAGTCGATGGTATGATGTGCTTCCCAGATTCTCATAAGTCCCCCAACCCTTTTGAGACTGAAGCACTCCTTTCCTCAGCTACTGGGACTATTGGTAGTTGCCTGCTTTCTGCTGAGTTCTTCTCTGGAAATTGCCCCTGGCTAAAGAGAGTCTTCTCATTCAAGGTTCATGTTTGTGGGGTGGCAGATCCAAAGACTGGCCATTGCCTTAATTCACACATCTTTAAGGGGGTTTCCCAACTTCAGAGGTTCCCCAAGGGATCACCTGAGACATTTGTCAGGACTTCGATTGAGTTCAACTTCTTGCTCTCTCTATCCTGTTCATTCTTCTGCTGTCACTGGTCCTCATCTAGACAGCACTGCCCAATAAATACTCTTCCTACTTGTATATTTCTATCACAGAGTCTGCTTCCCAGGAAACCTACAATGCATTGTTAGCACTGTATTTTATCTAATGTATATAATGTCTTGCATGGAAAATGTATTTCATTATCCTTGTGCTTGGACATAAAAATTAACTGATGTAATCAAATATTGTCATTTTTTTTAATAAAATAAAATTAAATATTATCAATGACAAATGACATTTCTCACAGAGAAAAAAAATACTTGTTCTGGACAGATTCTTTTCTCAGCCTGCTAGAGACTAACTTTCAGAGTTTTTTATGAATTAGATAAAAGGCACACCAATACACCCTGAAATGCATTAACCATAAAAGTAGGGACAGGGAGTGGGCTGAGTAGTAGGAAGAATCCTTCCTAAACCCTACCCTGCACAGGTGAAGGGCTGGATGGTGTCCTTGCATTGGTAGAGCAAAAATGAAAATAGCACATTACCAGGGATTATGAAACAGCTTCTCAGAGGTTAAAAGCTGCTTCTGATGGCATTTTCAGAACACATATAGTCAGCTTGGCTGCTGTGACTGTGCTTTCTACTTATGAGGGTCCCCAGAAAGGACTGTTATTATTCCTTATACTTCTGAGCTAAATTATCTTGCAGTGCACACAAGTCAGTGAGGCTGTTTTCTACCAAATTGTGAACAATCACTTCCCACAGTAATTGTTCTGCAATTCCCCTGTCTGCATAGACAATGGGTCCCAGCTTCATGCATAAATGTGACAGTTACTGTTACAAAAGATCAGCTCTCTGGCTGGAAGCCAGAACGGCATGAATCTCAAGGATATTATGCTGCCCAGATTCAGGAAAGAAAAGTGACAGCTTAAAATTACAGCAGAATAAAGTGTCAAGAATCTCAATTGGTACAGGCCTTTCAATGAGGGCAT
The DNA here is from genome assembly GCA_963573935.1 of Arctocebus calabarensis. Classification (NCBI taxonomy): domain Eukaryota; kingdom Metazoa; phylum Chordata; class Mammalia; order Primates; family Lorisidae; genus Arctocebus; species Arctocebus calabarensis. Next base: position 6,639 of record CAUYON010122446.1, on the reverse strand, counting down.
CCTACAGGTCTCTCTATTTTAATTTCTTTCTTAGAGAAGGCATGGATGAGGAGGGGGTTGGAAATGGAGCAAAAGTGGGCTATGATAAGGACGGAAAGAAACAGATACTGTCTTTTTGGTTTGGTTCTGTTCTGTTTTATTTCATGTGGTATTAATCCATGAACAATGAAATTTCTGGATCCTGAGGATGACAAAAATTATTTAAATTCAAATTTTGTGACCATTTGCTTACCCAGTGAGACTACCTTTGCACAAAGCCAGTATCAGACTTGCTTTTAAACAATACAATGCCAGCCACACATTGCAATTTATTGTCTGCTGCTCCACTCACTCTGATCCTTTATTCTTTCTCTGTCCAAAAGCACCAACCACTTTCCACCCACCTTTATCTATCTGTTTCAGCATTACCAAAAATCTACATAAATGACTTCAATATGTACAGAACCCAAAAGGGACATGCTCCTCCCAACCTTTCCATCGGGTTATATCTGTTTCTGCTCACTACGCTGTCTCCTACACATAGTGTGTGCTCCACAAATTAGCTGAAAGGAGAATCAAAGCACACCTTTATGTGTGCCCTGTGTAACAGGACAGCTGTGGCCTTCCTGGGTTCCACTTGGTCAGTTTCTAGCCTTTTCTGCTACTCACTCAGGCCATCTTGGCAGCAAGACTAGTTTAGTCAAAAAGTCTGTTCAGAAAGGACAGGTAGTAAAAGGTTAGAGGGTCTCTTTCCAGGTAATTTCAGATTGTCAGCCTGATATGTTGATTAGCTAAGTAAAGTCACAGAAAGGGAAAATATCCCATAATCTGCAGGATTCAAAAACCACAGGGAGATTTTCTAGTTCATCGCCTTAAGTGCTCAGTGACGACTCACCAAGGCCATTTTGAATCTCATACTTGTCTCTCAAAGATCAGCAAACACACTGACTGTGTCACTGTCACGTGAATTCCAACTCCGGCCCATGTTCTTTCTGTATCAGGAAGTCTCTGCTGCTCACACCAGACGAAGGTGACTTCTCTCCTCTAGTCTCACTGTGTACATCATTCAACTGTCACTTATTTGTTCTCATTTTATTATATAGATTTTTCAGGCTTGTTTGCCAGTTACATCATGAATACTTACTTTTTGGATGTGGTTTTTGGCCGGGGCGGGGTTTGAACTCGCCACCTCCAGCATATGAGGCTGGCGCCCTACTCCTTTGAGCCACAGGCGCCGCCTACATCATGAATACGTTGCAGAAAAGGGCTGCATTTTATATTTCTCTATGTCCTAATCAATGTATAAGCTGTAGCAGCAAGCCAGGAGCTCTTTGCAGAGGGAAAACAATGAGAATGCATCCTGTTGCAGTATTCCTGTTAGAGTTTTTAAAGGCTGCATGGTCACCTAGATGAAGTTGAAACACATTCTTCTTAGTAAAGCATCACAAGAATGGGGAAGCAAGAGTCTAATGTACTCACTACTAATATGAACCCAGTAGACTGATCTAACACATGCCCACATAAGAGAATTCAAATCCATTCAAGGTGGGGAGCAGGGAGAGAGGAAGAGGAATAGGTGTGCTCCCACTTAATGAGCACACCATTAGGGGGTATGGCACACTTCTTGGGGGCAGGACACAACTACAAGAGGGACTCTACCTAACAAATACAAACATTGCAACTTGATTCTTTGTACCCTCAAATTAACTTGAAACAAACAAAAAATAAAATAAAATAAAATAAAATAAAAGTTACATGAGACTTTGAGTTCTGAGTAACAGTACTTCATAGAGCCTTAAAAGCAAACAAACAAAAACTCTTCCTTCTTACCCTAATAGTTGTGTGGACTAGTAGAGTAGACCTCGTTCCTAATGTTGACTACCTCCATATGTTCACCAGTTTGTTAAAGTCCTTTAGGTGGTCAACTTACCTAGATGTTCTATTGTATCAGAAAGATGACCCTCAAAAGCGGTATTTCTACCTCACTAACAGATCCATCAGTCCTTAGGCATGATACACATACATAGAGCAGTTATTTTCAACCAGTGTGCTACAGCACACTGGTGTGCCATGAGAGGGTCTTAGATGTGCCATGAAAATTTTTAAAAATTATTAATTACATCAATTTTGAAAGAAATTCAAAGCACAATAAGTGTATTCTTTTTTTTTTTTACTCTTTATTTGATCTACATAATTGAAGTGCACTGCATAAGTTTAACTATAGATTCAAGTGTGCTGTAAGACAAAGGTTGAAAACGCTGACATAAAGGAAGTAAAGGCCTTTACTATTAACACTTTCCTTGCTGGTTATATACATGCTGCCTAGAATAAGCATCTGTGATTCCTGTCTAAAGCTCCTAAAAGGTGCCAGCAGCTGTAGCAGCAAATTCTTCACTGTTCTTAACATGGGGCTGGGAAAGGCAAAAAGAAAATGAAGAACTCACAATTTCTGAGCCCTTGAGGGGTCACAAATACAGGCACATTGGCAGGAACAACTCTTTACAGGTATACACAAATAGCCAAATCTAAACTGAAGTCTGTCTCAGAACTTGAACATGAAGCACAGGGTCATCGAGTGGTTAAAGGAAATAGTACTGATAAGAAACGTGAGTTTAATTCTAACTTTCCCATTAACCAGCTGGGGGACAATATACAAGTCACTTAGAAGCCCCAGCCTCAGGTTCTTTTTTCTGTATGTTCAGATTACTATGAAGATACATATGATTGGGTTCTATTGTTTGCATTTGTAAGGCAAAGTTCAAGTTGTTATCCCAATCCTTCCAGTTTGTTACAAAAGGTACGAAGTCTCCGTTTTATAGCTAAATAGAATTCCATGGCACACAAATACCACATTTTATTAGTCCGTTCGTGGGTTGAAGGGCACTTGAGTTATTTCCACATATTTGTGATTATGAATTGAGCTGCTATAAACATTCAGTTGCAAATGTCCTTATGATAATATAACATTTTTCTTTTGAGTATATACCTTGTCGTAGGATTGTAGGATCAACAAGAAGGTCTACTTTTAGTTCTTAGAGAAGTCTCCACAAATGCATTCATAAACAGCCTCCAGTTCATAATTTTTTTAATATGAGAATTTAATACTCTGGTTTCTCTTCAGATCATATAAATCGTTTGCCTTTTAAAAATGTGAGAACTTGGAATTCATAATTTGTGTGGTCTCTCCAAGTTCTAATTTAAACAGAGGTCAGTTCTTTACCAGGTGCCACTCCAAGGCCACTGCTAACAGAAGAGTGTAATGGTGGGAGTCCACACGGTGGGAAGAACATAATGGGGGGGATCCCCCATGGTGGGAAGAGCGTAAAGGGGGGAGTCCAAGTGGTGGGAAGAGCGAAAGGGGTGGAACCCACACAATGGGTGTAGACACATCTGGGGACGAATTGTGTCTTCACCACTCCCTGAATTGGGCACATCGTCATTGTCAAGAAGGCTCAGTTTACTAAAATGTAAAATGAGTCTAGCAATGTTTTCATGAGGACATTATGAGGATTAAAAGAAATAATGTCCCCCAGGACATACTTTGCACTCAGCAATTACAAGCAGTGTTGTGATTATTTCCCCTCTAATGCTGAAAGCACAAAATAGACTCTAACAGCAAGCATACAAAAGCTTGTTAGCCTCAGAGGAAATTTGAAAGATTTTCAGATTACTAGATATTTGATCCCTCAGTCAGAGTATCAAGAATTTACCTAATGGAAGTTCAAGGGCAAAGTGTAGGGACAACTTGTCCTACGTTGAGCCTCTCCATGCTTTTTCACATGACATGAATCAAGAAATACTGAAAGACCCCAGGTCCTAGAATATCTCCTCAACAGTTGCCATGGCATTTAACATTCTGCTAGTAGAAACTCGTTTCTTGGATAAAGGCCCAAAAAATTCCTTTCTGGGATTCTTTTAAAATAATTATTTGAGAAGTAATAATAAGTAAGCTGTTTGCATTTAAGCAGACAGGATATGAGCAGGTTATGGGGGGGAGAGAACAATGTGAACTGTAAATGATAAATCTTTTCTAACTTCACAGTTCTGACAACTCTGCCTGGCTGGAGATGCTGTGCATGGAAAGCCTATCCCATTGGAGTATTCATGGGAAGTGTGTGGTGCTCAAGGACCCTTTACCTGCAACACCCACCATTTTCCACCTAAGTGGCTCTCCACATCCAGGCTGCATAATCTGTGAGCGCCTATGTCCTTAGCTATTGTAGAAATACCTACCTGACTTTCTTCATGGAACCCACATGACTTTCTGTACTCTTGGGCTGGGCTCTGTGCCATCTGCTGACATGGCAGGTCTAGTATCACCTGCAGGTCCTCTCCAAAGAAAGCAAAAGAGGTCAAGGGGGTTGGCGGAGACAGGAGGCTGATGACTGAGCAGGAAAGGCCAGCACTCCTCAGAGGATTCTGAATGCCACTGCTGATTAGAAAAGGCCAAAAGTTCCTCCACAAAAGGAGCACAGTTTATAACTCTAATAATTTATACACGGGCTCACTTTCCCTGAATAATTACAGATTATTATCCAGCTAATTACAGTACATGGTATTAAAAGATCTAAAATTCATTACTCCAATCTAGGAAATTACTTTGGCACGTGTTCTGAAAAGAAAAATGCTGGAAAAGAAGTTGAAGTCCTGCCGGGGTGATACACTATAGTGGTTTCATGCTCTCTACCCAGCATGAGACACAGGGTTTATATTGCCATATGACCTACAAATGTACTAAAATGTTAATTTTAGCATGTCAGTCTCAAATGACTATTCTCTTTAAATAGAATTGCCAAATTTAGCAAATAAAAACTCAAGGTGTCAAATTTAATTTGAATTTTAGATACACAATAAATAATTGTAGTGTTAAGTATGTCCCGAATATTGTATAAGACATAATTATACTAAAAAACTATTCATTTTGTATCTGAAATTCAAATTTAACTCAGAATCTTGTATTTTATGTGACAATTCTGTCCCCATGGAAGATCTGAAATAGCAAGTAATTCTGAGAATAGAGAGCAAAAGTGTGGGTTCAATGAATAGCATCCCAGTGCCAAAACCTGGGGGATTAAACTTCATACAAAAATATGAATCTCCAACAGAACAATGTCCAACACTGGAGTGAAAATGTCCAGGGGAATTCTCGAATCCGAGCTTTATTTCTAAGTCAAAACAACAAAATGGCAAACTATTCCCATGTGGATCTAATCTTCATGCAGGGTGGGGTCCTTGTCTGTTTCCACCAAGAACGTTTCTAATCAATATTCAGCAGAGAGAGAAATGCAAAAAACCTATGAACTGCCCTGTCTTCACATGGTAGCCCATATCCACTTCCCTCTGTCACTCACTCAACCCCCTACTGAGTCTCTTCAGGATGGCATCCTTATCCATTTAAATAAATTACCATTTCCAGCCTTCCCACTATTAGAGGGGATTAAATCCACAAGCTAATGTTGACATAAAAATAGTGAGGGATTAAGAGAGAGAGAAGGTAGAGAAAAGCATTTTCTAATTAATAAGGAAAAAAGTATCAGTACCTCATTTTTTATTCCAGAATGACTTTTAAAATTACTGATCATAAGACTGTCACTAACTAATACGCTTGAAAAGAAACCAGTCTAATTAAGGACAAAACTATGTGGTACTTATCACAAGAGTAAAATTCAAAGAACAACATCAATGTGAGTTGTTTGTAATCTAGTTAGCCTGAAAGTCCCTTCATTTGACAAACATTTACCCAGTGCCCACACTGTAGTGGCTACCACACCAGGCACTGAGGTTAAAGCAGTGAACAGGCAGGGCTGGGGAGTGTGAGGAGAACAGAAATGTAGGACATTAAAACTAAAAGGGCAGTTAGAATAACAAGATTATTTAGGCAGTGTCAAGGGTTTTGAAGGCAATAAAACAGAATGATATGATTAGGGATAGAAAGACACTAGGGATATAGATAAGCTGACTCATAATATCCAATGGTTTCTGAAAGGGGGGGGCACTTGACCGACATGCACAAAACTTACAGAACACCAAGGCTTGTACGAAAGGTCTTTATTGGCGGGGGAAGGAGGAGGAGAGAGAGAGAGAGAGAAACGGAGGAAGAGAGGAGAGGAGAGAGAGAAAGGGGGAGAGAGAGAGAGAGAGAACAGGAGAGGAGAAGAGACACACACGGGGGATGGGAGAGAGAAGAGAGAGAGAGCAGAAGACAAGGGCATCTGATATAGTCTCGGTTAGGGGAGGTGTTGGGATGGTAGAACAGCCAATAAGGTGTTACTGCTCTGGTGCAAAGAGTAGTAGGGGGCGGGCCATAAGTTTGAGTTTTTCAGTGGATAATCGGTATATACAAAGTTGTGCAATTATCTAACATTCCTCCTTTCTTGATATTTTAAAAATAGAAGGTTGGCCTTGGGATAGGGGATGACGAGTTCTCTCTTCTGTAGCTTCTTCCTGCTGAGAGGGGCACATAATTTTAATTGGCCAACTAGAGGGTGATTATGATTTTCAAACAAGTAAGGAGTGAGAGGAGGTGTTAGAAGATGAGTTTTGGAGAGCAGCTATATGTGCTGCATGGTCTTCCTTGTGTATTGGAGAGGTAAGGGAGAAGAAGGTCTAGTGCTTGAAGGCAGTCATGAGTGGATGACAAGTCAGAAGGAGTAGGTAAGA
>CAUYON010122443.1:0-12013 GCA_963573935.1 Arctocebus calabarensis | reverse complement strand
TATAGTGATCAAGGAAATGCCATGAAGGATATCTGTAACAGTATGATCAAAATATTTCTGAATGTATATGAATCGTGCCCTGTGATTGCACCAATGTACATAATTATGATTCAATAAAATTATTAAAAAAAAAAAAGTGAGGGGTCACTATGGGAAGGTGGGCATATGGACAGCAGAAAGCTTTAAGGTTAAAAGACACTTACGATCTCCCTTGAAAAAGTTTAGATTTTGACAATGAAGCAAAAGAAAAAGCAGGACATACCGGGGATACTGGAGCATGCAAAAGGCAAAGGGATAGGAGCTTCATGAAGATTTTCAGGTAAACAAGAACACGGGGGAAATACCCCCCCTCCTCCCTCAAGGATAGACAAAAATGGGAATAAAGAGGATGGCGGAGAGGATGAACTGGAAGGCCAACTAGAGTTTTATGTTGGGAAAGGACAATAAGAGGGATTACATATCTTTTAAAAATATTCTACAGGCTATATAAATAAAGTCATAGGGAGAGAACAAATGTGACATAACTAGACTGATGAATTAACAAAGTCTCTGACAGTAGTCTGAAAAACAAGCAGGTTCTTTAATTCATTCCCTCATTTGTCCACTCAGTACATCTACTACTTGCCAAGAGGTAGGTCCGTAAACAATGACAGGTTCTCAGGAGTGGAAAAACACGAATGAATTCAAATAGGGGTGAAGGGGAAGAAGAGAGAGGAGACAGGGGAGAGAGGCGTCTCACCTGCGGTGCACAAGGTGAGGGTGTGCAGCACATCTCCTGGGTGAAGGGCTCAACTACATCCTGAACTTTACCTAAGAAATGCAAACAATATACCCTAATCGTTTGTACCCTCCTATCAACCTGGAATTTGAAAAAAAGAAATGCCAATATCTGTATGTAGTTTTCAGGTTCTCATTTTAGTGCCATCAATTCGTTTTCTATTTATTTTGACTCCTTTCTATTAGATGCAAATAAATGTATAATTTTTTTTAAAAAGTAGGTCAGATGTTGGGAATACAATGAACAACCAAAATAGTCTCCGATTTCATTGATCTTATAGGATACTAAAAAGATAACATTAAGAAAATAACCACACAAATCATGTATAATCAGAAATAGTGCCATGAAAGATCTTTACAGAGGACTTCATTTGGTTTACAAAGCGAAGAAAAACGAAAGGAGGGTTGCTTTATTCAAAATCTGAAAGACGGGTAAGAACTAGCCTGGTGGGCCCTTGTGTGGATTTGGGAGGATGGCTGTGAGGGACTGGGGGAAACATTTCTAGGAGGAAAAGATCTTGAACAAAGCTCTTAAGCAGGGCACTGTAAAGCAATTTATTTTATTTATTTATTTTTTGAGATAGAGTCTCACTATATTGCCCTTGTTAAAATGCTGCGGCATCACAGCTCACAGCAACCTCCAACTCGTGGGCTTAAGCGATTCTCTTGCCTCAGCCTCCCAAGTAGCTGGGACTACAGGTGCCTGCCACAACGCCTGGTTACTTCTTGGTTGTAGTTGGCCTGGGCTGGATTTGAACCCACCAGCTCTGGTGTATGTGGCTGGCGCCCTAGCCACTAAGCTACAGGCACTGAGCTGTATAAAGCAATTTAGAGCTGAGAAAGTGACAGAAATAACATTTTGAAATTAGGTTAAAGTCAAAGGTCATGGAGAGAACTAGGACAAAATTTTGTTTTTGTTGGTTGCTTCCAACATTAAAGAGTTGCTGAAAATTTATTTCATGTGTTAGGCAGGTCACAACATGGTCCATATAGTCAACATTCTATAGCAATTCTTTGCATTTTGACCATAAAGTCCCAGAAGTTAAGTATTAACTACAGTAGAAAATTCATACTTCCCTAATAAAGAACAATGTGGAAATGTCAATGTGTGATATGATAAGGATAGTAAAACTCTAAATATCTGCTTTTGAAACAAACAAACAAAATGTTTAAGTAGCTTAGTGTTTTAGTTTCTTAAGGCATCAGAGATAACTAAGGGTCGTAACACTTTCATTTCTAGGTATTTTAACATATTTTATATTCCATAAAATTAATAGAGATCAAGAATCATTCCCTTTGACATATGATAGCAAATAAAAAAAATAAAGTTATAGTTATTCCAGTCATATACTTTTTATACTCTCTATTGCTTCCTAATGCACAAAATATCTACATTCTTTTTAATCACCATTTTATCCACAGAGGTTGATGCCAATTTGCAGAATTGAGAGTTGAGAGTAATGTCTTACATTAAAGATAGAAATTAAACATTTCAATAACTGATGAACAGCCTACTGTTCTAGGCATTGCAACTATAACCAGTTTTTCCTTTAGTTTTTAGAGATCATTCTAAAAACTTATGCACTATGAGAAGGTCATTAGCAGCCAGCTTCAAGGGAACCACATATCAAGAATAAGGATGAGCAGCTCAGAAAGTCTAGAAAGCACCAAATCAAGAAAGAAATGTTCTCCTTTCTTATTTCTCAGCTGGTAAGCTTTACTCTTATTTTTTTTAATTTTTATTAAATCATAATTCTGTACATTGGTGCAATCATGGGGCATATTCTTCTTAGCAAAGTATCTCAAGAATGGCTTTACTCTTTTAATCTAATATCTTCTGGTGGAAGGTTATCTATGACATAGTATATCCGTCATTGAGACCTTCTTTCTTTTAGAAAATTTGGCTGATAGCCACCCTCCAACACACGTACATGTCTTCCATTTATAAAAGCAGTGATATAAGAGAAAAGATGAAGGGGCAGCTCTGATTCTCTTGAGTCTTTTGGGTAAACAGTCAGACAGCCCCAGAGGCAGGAGGGTATAGGAAGGGAGAGGGTCACGGCGCAGGACAGTGCCAAAGGGGCGGGGTGCAAACAGAAGCAAAAAGAGAGGCAGAGTGAGGACTGGGACGGATGAGAGCTTTAGTAAAAGTTCCTAAACAGAAAATTCAGAAGTAGAAAAGAACATTCTTTAAGGAATTTAGTCTTCATTAACTACATTCTTTTCGTTAAATAAATACTTATTGAACATATTAGTAGAAGTTGAATAATCCTGTGTAAAAAGCTGAAAATAGTTGAATAATCCTGTGAAAAAAGCTGAAAATAGTCTATAGGGGACAGATATATTAAATATATATATATATTGATTTTGATACATTGTAACATGATTTTAATACGTTGTAACATGCATTCATTTTATCTTTTCGGAGCAACAAGGAATTATACCTAACTTAGTTGGGAATAATTACTTGATATTTATTTATTTATTTTTTTGGTAGAGACAGAGTCTCACTTTGTCACCCTTGGTAGAGTGCTGTGCAATCACAGCTCACAGCAACCTCCAGCTTCTGCGCTTAGGCGACTCTCTTACCTCAGCCTCCAAAGTAGCTGGGACTACAGGGGCCCGCCACAACACCCAGCTATTTTTTGATGCAGGTTGCCCAGGGCCAGGTTTGAACCTGCCACCCTCAGTATATGGGGCCCGTGCCCTACTCGCCAAGCCACAGGCAAAAGAGTTATTCCAGCTAGGGGTGTCATGAACAAGAGCATGGAGCCTGGAGCAGCAGGTAGTTTGGGAACCTCTAAGCCGGATTGCTAGAGATTGGGCTATAAGCCTTGGAGTAGGAAACATTGGGCTAGGTAAGGAACTTGGCACCTAATCTTTACAGGATGTCACCTTAAGCAGCTTGGATTTTATCCTGAAGGCAAGTGGACACAGTTGAAGGTTTTCCTAAGCATGACAACAACTGCATTTACATACTTAGAAAAATATATATATATATATACACACACACATATTCTGCACCTACTTTATCTGAATGTACACGTATGTATGCTACCTGTGACACAGCATGTCCTGTCGCTGAGGACCACTGAGGATACACACCTGTATACACAGACAGAGAGTAGATGAGAATTTGATTCTGGTTTGGACAGACACGGAAAATCATTAGAGAAACTGAGCCATCAAAAATGACTCCAGGCTTCTAGAACTTAGAGGAGAAACACTTTAGGGGAATTACAAAATGTTCAGTTTTATAGGTGATCTTTTTAAAGTAATTATGAGCATTAAAGGAAGGTTCTAAATAAACAGCCATAATTAAATGAGCATGAAGCTTTGGGTACAGAGAATAGCTTTGACATAGAAAAGTTGGAGTCATTAACACATGTGTACAGGACAGCTGGAACCATGAAGGCAGAATCATCCATGTCCACGCCCTGCCCTGCAGGACACCAACAGGCTGAGGTCAGTGCCTTTGGGGAGGAGGAGTATTTAATGAATGAGCAGAAAAAGAGGAGACGGAAAACAAACGGAGGTATGTGAAGCATACGGAGAAATGGAAATGTGCTGAAAGCCAAGAACACAAGGAAAGGGCCTTCCATAAAAGACCCATTCCAAAAGTGAATGCATTCCAATACCTCATTGGTAAGGCTTTTTATTTATTTATTTATTTAGTAGAGACAGAGTCTCACTTTATCGCCCTTGGTAGAGTACGGTGGCATCACACCTCACAGCAACCTCCCCTCCTGGGCTTAGGTGATTCTCTTGCCTCAGCCTCCCGAGTAGCTCGTACCAAAGGCACCCACCACAACACTATTTTGTTGTTGCAGTTTGGCAGGGACGTGTTTGAACCCGCCACCCTCAGTATATGGGGCTGGAGTCCTACCCACTGAGCCACAGGTATTGCCCAGGTCATGCTTTTTAAAAATGACAGTGTTAAAATAAGAAAAAAGCTACACAAACTCCTTTTGTTGCATCTGATTTTCTATTTCTGTTTTCCTGTTCCCATTCTCATATGGAATTCGCCAATCAGGAACAAGGGGACAGGAAGGTGCTGAGACGGACGGGATGAGCAAGGGCTCAGCTCTTCCTGGTGGGAGTTACAAGTCACTACACGAGAAGTCAACCGCATTTGCACCCATCCCCCTCAGTTAGGACTGATTCTGTAGTTAGTGGCTTAGCCTCATTCTCCACTTTTCTTTCTTCTGATGCTCCCTTTTAAACAATTTTAGAGTTTGTTGGCACATCTTTTCAGGGCAAGTGGAGAATAGAAAATAAGTTCAATTCAAGCAATATACTTATGTAAATGGCGCTTATATTTTCATATGAAAACTCAAAGCCAGATATTCAAAATGAGTATCATGTTTGTTTTGACTGCCGACCCACAGCAGACCACCACCACTCCTCCTTCTAGCAGGAGCCAAGCATAACAAGAAACATAAGCAACCAAAAAACCACACATAAAACAAATCCTAAGGAATGTATGCAGAAGCTAAATAAACAGTGGAGGTCACCAAACACATGCACTGTCAGGAAAAGGGGAATTAAATCTATGGAAAAAGAGAAACCACCTGCCAATTTCAAATAATTCCACTCCAGGAACTGACTGTGGTGAGCCTACTTACTATCCCAGACAGTCCCCACTCAGACGGTCTATGCTTTGAACATTAGCAATAACAATCTCAAATTTCACCCAACCCAGAGCTTACCACACAGGTGTTATCATCACAATTTCAATTCTGAAGTGTCCTTGCCCTATTTAGAAAAGAGTGAGCAGATTGTGATGTTTAGAATTTGCAAAGGCAGATAGAAAACCCTGCCTTTGGACTATTTGTGCTATTCACATCAAATATCTCTCTAGTCCTTTTGGTAAATTACTTCTGAAATTGATAGTAACTCTTTATTGGGCAACAATCCCTATGCAATGGAAAGAAATAAGAAGCTGGAGTTTTGAAGAAGTTACAAAACAACCGTGCCCTCTCTAAGATTTTTCAGTGACAACAATCACTGAAAGTTTACAATTTCAAGGCAGGGTGTGGACCAGAGAAAGCACTAAACCCCCTCTACTGTATCGAGACTGGCATCTCTAGAGCACTAGGGGAGAATCTTAGCAAAAGACAAAGTTTAGGAGGCACCTGTGGCTCAGCGAGTAGGGTGCCGGCCCCATATACTGAGGGTGGAGGGTTCAAACCCAACCCCAGCTAATCTGCAAAACAAAAAAATTAGCCGGGCCTTGTGGCAGGTGCCTGTAGTCCCAGCTATTCGGAAGGCTGAGGCAAGAGAATCACCTAGGCTCAGGAGTTGGAGGTTGCTGTGAGCCGTGTGATGCCACAGCACTCTACCGAGGGCGATAAAGTGAGACTCTGTCTCTATAAAACAAAACAAAAACAAAAGACAAAGTTTAAAGATTGACTAGAATGTTCAAGGGTACGTCAAGGTCTGAAGAAGCAAACTGAGGTCTTGACAAGCAAGTAAGCGTAACAGCTGCACACCCGGAAGGTGTTGATGTTTAGAGACATACCGTGGAATATCTGAGAAAGGGCTCAATTTGTAAAAATAAAAAATAATAATAATGATAATACATGTTAATTATAGAAATTTGGGGAACATGGAAAAAATCAAGAAAATTTAAATCATATTATTCTAGCAGGTGTAGACATAGAAGATGATTACTGAAATATGTGTCAGGAGGATTAACACTCAAACTAAGTAGATTATAAGAAAATAAACAGCTTTTAAAATAGTGCAGAGCTCGGGGTAGGAGAGGTGCTACTTAAAAAGGAGTAAAGGAAATTGGGGGGGTTGAGTGAGCTGTTTTATAAATTGATTAAGGTGATGATTGTAAGACTGCACACACTCGTCAAAACTCACAGACCTACACAGTAAAAGGGGTAAATTTTATGAGTGTTAATAGCATCTCAATAAAAAGAAATATGTAATAACATACAATTATGATCTTGATTTTGTAGAAAAAAAAGTTCTACCCAAAAGTGTAATAGGTTATCTCTAGGGAGTATGCTTATGAATTTACTGAAAAACATTACAGTTAGCAGTGAGTATTTCAGTTGAAAGGTCATATATAATTAAGACCGTGATGGCTAAAATAAGATCATGCACATGCAGAAATTATGAGCAGGAAATGACTGGAAAGTCAAACGAAATCAATTTAGTCAAGAGGTGAAAATAATGGAAATAGAAAAAAATTATAGAGTTAAAGGTACTCTTAATGTGAAAAGCTTCCATTCTTTTTGTAGCCCATGAATAATTTGTTCCTTCTTGAATGCAAAGGAGGTTACTAATTATGAATCTTATAAAAAATGTAGAAAAAAAAGAGAAAACAGAGCTCTTACCACATCCACAGAGCCCACTTCCACCGCTCAGCACACCCTGGGATTGATTCCTTACCTAGTTATCGATCTACACAACTGCATTCTCATCTACTAGCTATTTCTTTATCTGACGTGGGGCATCATGGGAAACCTTACCAAATACCTTAAATATGAGACATATACCACATTTTTCTTTTTCCTTGTCAAAGAAGACAGCATGGCTAGTTGTCAAGAGTTATTTTCTGTGAACTCATGGTTGCCCGTGAGTGAGCACAGCTTCCCTTTTTTAACGCTCACAAATCGTCTCTTTAGTTCTCTGCTGAAGTCAACATTCGATGGCTTTGAGCACTCATCTACACTTCTCTGTCTGTTTTTATCTCCTCTGGTCTCTCTTTCTGTTTAAATAGAGTACCCAACCTTTTGGGCAACTCTTTGGGACATTTCCACTCTCCACATTTACTAACAAATTTCAGACAGCAGTTCACAAATGTCACTTACAAACATTATCAACTTCCCAAGAGATACAATTAGCTCACGCTAGATCTGAAAACAATTCAAAACATGTAGTCCTTCCTGATTAAACACACGTAGTCAAAGTCTGTTTGGGAGCTATCGTATTGCTTTATTTCTTAGTCACTGACTGAGTCACTAGCAGCAGATCTCTCATCTGCTTCTCTTTCTTCTTACTCTGCATATGAGGACATTCGCCTTGAAAAAACATGTGTGCCCTCATCAGAAGCAGATGCCACTGCCATGCTTCATCTAGAGCCTGTAAAACAATGAGCCAAATAATCCTCTTCTCTTTAAAGATTGAGAGAGAACATTTGTATTATGCATATTGAGTTAACCTGGCTAGTGAAGTGCCATAGCAAAGATTATGGGAGGGGGCTGACCCTTCCCACTACCAAGTTAATCTAGTCACCACTGCCAACTGGATTAAATGTATTGATTTGTCTTTCCATTTTATATTTGCTCCACTAATGCAAATGATGTAATATTTTCCATAAAATGAGTATGGATAAAATTAGGAAGGCCATATATTTTGATTTTTAGTGTTACGTCACTTCTAATAAAGTACATTTTTTGAATATCTTTTCCTATACTATCCAATGTACATTCACCAGCAAGTAGGCTCTCTCACTTTAAATTTCTTAAAATTAAACACACAAAAAATATCAGTTCTGGCCAGGTGTGGTGGCTCATGCCTATAATCCTAGCATTCTGAGAAGCAGAGGTGGGTGGATTGCCTGAAGTCACAGGTTCAAGATCAGCCTGAGCCAGACTGAGACATCATCTCTAAAAAAAATTCATGTGTTGTGGTGGGTACCTGTAGTCCCACTTACTTGGGAGGCTGAGGCAAGAGAATCGCTCAAGCCCAAGTTTTGGGGTCACTGTGAGCTGTGTGCCACAGAACTCTACCGAGGGTGAAAAAATGAGACTCTGTCTCAGAAAAAAAAAAAAAATCAGTTCCTCAATAGCACTGACCAATTTTGAGGACGCAGTAGCTACATGTAGCTAGTGGCCTCTGCGCTGAATGGCATTTATATGCTTACAGAAAGTTCTGTCGGAAAGTGCTGCTCCACACATTGACAATGGGGTGTCTAACGATGTTCTTCAAATACAGCTTTCTCATAGGAAATTTCTACAGGGGCCAAGCACTGATTTTAGGAGGTGATTGCACTAGCAACAATGCATATACTACATCTTGAATGAACAATTTACAAGTTATAATTCAATGTATCGATTCATTCTCACATCAATTGATAAAAAAGACAACTAATAAATGTAAATAGATTGTAATGCTATAGATCATAGGAGTGAGTGATGATATTACTCTGGATTCCCAAGATTTTTACTGGAAGCCCTCTCTATGAGCATATCAGGTAGTACATTTTACTAATATTTAGTAACCAGTTATTATTACAGAGAGAGATAATGATCAACTAGAAATGTATATGTCTGATTTCAACTCAAAAGAAAAATACAGGCTCAAGGAGTATGAAGTAAAAAGATATTATGCTGACAATGGGTGCCCTCAAAACTAATTCTTATTTCTGTCTTTTGATGTTTGTTCTCTTAGACATCTTTGACATACACAAATAGAAACCATGGGTTACCTCTGAATGGATGGAAACTTTTTTTTTTGAGCCAGAAAGTGTAATATATCTGGGAAGAATGTAAAATTAATTAGCAAAAGTAATAGTAATGAAACAGAGGCGAGTAGTTCAAGGACCCTAATGAACATACTGAGGAAAAACATAGTAGTATGCAGCCCAGAGACTTACAGGCAAATAAAGTACTGAATAATATAAAGAGAGGAAAGGGGAGAGGATGAAGGAAAAAGGAAGAGAGGGGGGGGCAAAAGTGAGAGAGGAGAATTAGAAAATGGCAAACTCACAGGATGATGCCATTGAAGAATTTTAAAGTTCAGAAAGAAACCTTGCTACGTGTACAAAACAAAAAGTAACTCCTAAAAATCAATACAAACCAGAGTAAAGCTAATTACCTAAAATTTGAATTTTTTCATAATATAAATATAGGTAGTACTCTTGATTCTCAGACAAAAATGATAAATATAAATGAAAATACAGACACAATGAGAAGATTTCAACTCACGATGAGACACGAGGCGGACATGATTGTGGACAAACATAGTAATCGCTGTACCAGAAATGAGGGCTGGAAGTGGTTATGATCTGCACATTAAAAAGTGCAATGGTTTATATAATCAGACAACCAAGAGGAAACTGATCAGAAGCTAAACACTATATATAAACTTAAAATGGAAACAGGGAAATCAAACTTTAAAGACATACAAAGCAGATAAAAGATAAATCTATTTTCTTTGTAAGGAAAATTCAGACTGATGAAATCATCAAAACATATCATTTCTAAAATTCAAAAGTGGGTATGACTATACTTCAGCATTCGCAGAACAACGATGCAATATCCCAAAGGCTATTAGACTTTTGATAAAAATAAAGTTCCAGAGGAGAATTTTTCATTTCCTAGCCTTTTCCCCTTCCTACATCCAATACAATTTAAGTCAGAAGACACCTTCCCATCAAAAGCTGCAACTTATTAAGACTGTCTCCGGGAAGGAAGCTGGCGAAGGTTTAGGTAAAGGGTGACATGTCAGAATCTCTAGGGTAGAGAGTAATCCACACGTTCCTCCCTTTCATCATCCAACTCTCCTCCCATCAAGATTCTACAGTTATTATAAAGCCATTTTCTTATCTTTCTTTTACAGTTTTTGACTGGTACTGGAGCTATTTCTTAATTACTCATTATTTGTTTTCATTTATGAAAGGAGGGAAGGAAAACAGAAAGTAGGAAATAATTCTTAACAATTAATGGAGGTAGCACGTTTTTAATAGCATACAAAATTTATGCAGTCAAACTTCTCACTTAAGCTTGTATGAGGAAATGAAGCCAAAAATGGTTATATAACTTCCCCAAGCTTATAGAACCAATATATGAAAAGCTAAGCGCTATGACTGGTGACATGAACCTCTGTCCATATTCTTACCTCTTTACTACAAAATCCCAATTGGGTACCCCAGTTTCACTAAAAACAGCGGATAAGGCATTTGCAATGTACTACACAGCTAGAAAAAGATAAATGCGTATTTACTTTAAAACACAGAAGCTAGGAAATCACAAACCAGTGAGGCTAAGTACTGGTTGATTAATATTTTAAATTGTTTTATAAGCTACAGAAAATAGTAAGGTTTTAAGAAATGGGTTGAGAAGCCTTACAATAGATAAATCTGACTAAATAAACCTAACTTACTTTAGAAAAATAACTTTATGGGTTCCTTAAGAGCCATGACACGTATTTATTCTAATTTGGATACTGGGGCCTTGATGGGGCACCTGGCACATTGCAGAGTTCAATATTTTTTGAAGGAATAAATAAATTTGATTTTCATTGCTGTTAAAATCAGGCCAAAACAAAGCACAATGCCAGCTACAAAATCATTCTGAGGACACGGATAGCTTTTTAAAATTTTAGAATTGGGGGCTTATAACCAGGAATTTCTTTAAAAGAATTAATTTGGACAGCTGAGTGAAAGTTTGACTACTATTCAGACATCTAGAATAATATTAAAGTATTGGTAATAATATTAGTTAATTAAAACTGAAAGGAAAACAACTACTGGACCTCACAGGGACATCTGCTTTTGACTCTATAAGATGGCCAATTCAACTTTCTCTCCATTTTATTTGTAATATAAAAAAGAATACCCTGTCCCACAGGGTATTGATTTATTGATTTTAATAAACAAAGGAGGTGTTGCCCCTCAGTAGATAAAGATAGCATCCTGTAGTTCCTCCCTTCCGCACGTCTACAGGCCGATGCTCCATCAGGAGGTAGAGTCTGTTCCTGCTCCTTTCCAGCCGAGCTACCCTTCTGACTTGCAGGAGCCAATAAATAGTGGCTGTAAGTGCCATTTTGCCAGTGCCAGGCCTAGTGTTTAAGAGGATTGGTTGGTTTTGCCCTTCCCATAGGAACAATGCTGAATGATGAGAAATAGCATTGAGAAAACTAAGTCACTTGAGGAGAGCTGAAAATTGGGCTAAATGTTTGAAGCTTTCTTCCAAGTTCAAGCCTAGCCCCACCACCAGCCTTTACCAGATACAGGAGACAGTTAGCTAAGACCCCCTCCAGCTCTCTACCAGCCCATAGACTCATGGGCTTCAATAACACATGACTATTTAGGAAAGTAGATAATTCCAATAAGATGGGGAAAAGGGTAAGGGAGGATGGGTGGAGGGAGGGAGATTAGCAGGACCACACCTATGGTGCATCTTAGAAGGGTACAAGTGAAACTTACTAAATGCAGATAAATGTCTTCATATAGTGATTAAAAGGCCATGAAGGCTATGTTAAACAGTTTGATGAA
>CAUYON010122441.1:0-13230 GCA_963573935.1 Arctocebus calabarensis | reverse complement strand
CACTCTGGGAGGCTGAGGTCAGTGAATGCCGTGAGCTCAGGATTTTGACCCAATCTGAGCAAGCATGGAGACCCTGGATCTACTTAAAATAGAAAAGCTGGTTGTAATTTTGTTCTGCTGCCTTTGTAGAAGTTCTAAAGTCAGCAGCTTGCTTTGTCTTATGCATAAACTGTCTACTTATACAAACAGTGACTTTTAATGGTTTGTGGAGGATTCCTAGGAATTCTCAATGTTTAGTACTTCTGATAAATGGATTTCCATGTTGGGGGTCAGAGGCCCCAATTCTTTGAACCCCAAAGCCCCATTCAATTACTGGGCTGAGCTCTAGTAAACTTTAATAGAGGCAAAGCAGTAACCCAGAGCTAAAGTGAGCGGATACTGAGAATAAATCTGGAGATGCTCAGGCAGTGTGGATAGAAAGTAAAGGTAACTTACAGAAGTTTCAGCATAACAAAGAGACATTTTATTTAAGAAGAACAAAGAGAAAGTTTAAATCACTTCCAAAGAGAGTTGGAAGTAGGTCATTCTCATGAGAGAGAAAAGGTAACAGAGACAGAGAGGGAAAGGCAGACAGGCCTGTAAATACTCTCTTCATTTGAAATTGGCTGCAAGTCTTTCATTGGTCTCACTTGGGCTCCAGGCAGTATCGCCCTTTCCTATTGGTCATTGATGGTTTCTTCCTATTGGTCATTGGTTTCCTAGGTGACTTCTTACCCACATTCTTATGGGCCCTCCAGACTTCTTGCTTCAAAAGGACAGGTTTTTTTTCACCCTGCTAAGGTCCCTTTCTATGGCTAGAGTGCTGTGGTGTCATCACAGCTCACTGTGACTTTAAATTCCTGGAAGCCAGCTATCTTCTTGCCTAAACTTCAGGGTACATTTTTTAATTTAATTTTTTTTTTTTTCTGTTATGCTGATGGGCAAAAGGGTTTGTCCAGGCCAAGTATCCCAAAGGTAGTTACATGATTTATATGGCTGTGAATGCTGTGCTCATTTTTCCACTAAGAAGACTAAAGACATATTTTTCCAGGTGTTTCCAATTCCAAGGCCTAATAGTTCATATTCCATTTTTCTTAGGAGTCACTGAGGAATCATTTGAGGCTATGGAAACAAATTCTAAAAAGCCAAGGAGGTGAAATGTAAAAAGAAATAATATACATGTCTTATGCTTCTACTGGGCTTTGCAATGTTTTGTGGAAACAGAAATCCATTTTGGAGGGTGCTGCTATCAAGAGAGAGAAAGCAGGAAGAGATCTTAATGTCAAATGAAAAATAATAATTTAGGCTGGGCACATTTGCCCAGGCCTTTAATCCTAGCACTCTGGGAGACAAAGGGAGGTGGATCCCTTTCACTCAGGAGTTCCAGATCAGCCTGAGTAAGAGTGAGACCTCATTGCTACTAAAAATAGAAAAATTTGGTGGGTGCTATTGCAAGTGTCTGTAGTCTCAAATACTTTGAAGTTTGAGGCAAGAGGATTGCTTGAGCTCAGAAATTTGAGGCTACCTTGAGCTAGGCTGACACCATTGTAAGCTAACCTGGACAACAAAGTGAGATTCTATCTGATTAAAAAAAAAAAGACAAAATTAATGGAAAAAGACAAAATAAAAACTACAAGCTAATAAGTTTCTTTTATTTTTTTTTAAAAAGTCTCACTCTGTGGGACTGGGTAGAGTGCGGCAATGTCACAACTCATAGCAATCTCAAACCATTGGGATGAAGAAATCCTCTTGCTTCAGCCTTCCAAGAAGCTGATACTACAGGCCTTGGTTAGTTTTTCTACTCTTAGTAGAGAAATGGTCTTCCTCTTGCACAGACAGATATAAAACTCCTGAGATCAAACATTCCACATGCCTTGGCCTTCCACAGTTCTATAATTACAGACATGAGCCACTGAACATCTTCCAGCAACCTCCAACCCTTGGGTTTAAGCAATTACCTCAGGCTCAGCAATTTGCCTCAGGCTCCTAAGTAGCTGGGACTATAGGCGCCCACCACAACACACATCTATTGTCTTGTTTTAGTTGCCATTGTTGTTTAGTTGGCCCTGGCTGTGCTTGAACCAACCCATCTCAGTGCATGTGGCTGGCACCATAACCACTGTGTAATGGGCACCCAGTGAATTTTTTGTTTTTTTGAGACAGAGTCTCACTTTATTGGCCCCTGGCATCATAGATCACAACAACCTCAAAGTCTTGGGCTCAAGTGATTCTCTTGCTTCAGCCTCCCAAGTAGCTGGGTCTACAGGTGCCCACCACAACATCTGGTTATAATTTTTGTATTGTTTTACCATAGAGACCAACAGTCTTTACAGGAACCAAGACAGAATGAAATGAATCACTCTTTACCAGATTTTAAGACACCTAACTTCCCTCCCTACTCAACCGCACATTTACCTTATTTTATGCATAGCATGTGTTGCTTGAAAGAGCTAGAAAATTTTATCCCAAAATATTAATATATGTTATACAGAATACTTTGAATTAAATGTCTTTGGAAGATCAGTGCCCATAGGTTAGTGGTTAGGTCATCGGCCACATGCACCAGAGCTGGTGGGTTGAAATCCTGCCACAGCCTGCAAAACAACAGTGACAACAATAAAACAAAAAAACAAAACAACAAGCAAATGTGCCCAGCCTAACTCACTATTTCTCATTAGAGATTAAGATCTCTTCCTGCCTTCTCTCTTGATAGCAGAACCCCACAAAATGAATTTCTGTTGTCACAAAACATTGAGAAGCCCAACATTGGTAAGCTCCTGTAGTTCCAGCTGCTGGGAGGCTGAAGCATGAAAATTGCTTAAGCCCAAGAATTTGAGGTTGCTGTGACACTACAGCCCTCTACCAAGGGCCACGTAGTGGGACTCTGTCTCAAAAAAAGAAAACAAAAATGATGATCATGAGGTGGTGAGAAAGCATTGGAAGTGTCTTTCCCTCTATTTATCTAGTTAAACCCTGACAAAAATTGGATTGCATCAAAATATTTATGGTGGGCAACTGAATTCCTTTGCTCTCCGTGAATGCCAGCAGACCCGGCCCAAATCATTTATTCATTTCTTTTTTAATTTTTGTATTAAGATTAATATAAGGGTACAATCTTTAGGTTACATTGTTCTCCAATCTAGGGCAAAGTTCTTTTTGTAAAAGAGCCCCTCACCCAGGGGGTGTGCTATACACACTCACAATGTGCAAATTAGGTGAAATCCTACCTCTTGCCTTCTTTCATTCTGCCATACTTCCTCCTCCAGCCTCCCTCTCCCCTCCCATGTCCTTGTACCTCTGAAAGGGAGTATATTACTGTTTTGTTTTTCTTATGAATATATAATTATTTATATATTGATTTCCTATTGGTATGCAGTACATTGAATATTCATTTTTCCATTCTTTTAATACTTTACTAAGAAGAATGTATTTCAGTTCCTTCCAGGCAAATGTAAAATATGTAAAGTCTCCATCTTTTTAACAGCTGAATAATATTTCATGGTATAAAGACACCACGGTAGATGGGCATTTAGTTTGCTTCACAACTTGGCAATTATGAATTGAGCTGCAACCAACATTCGAGTGCAAAAGTCTTTGTGATAAAATTATTCTTGTTCTTTTGTGTAGATATTTAGTAATGGCATTTCAGGGTCCAATGGAAGCTTTCCTTTTAGATCTTTCAGGATTTTCCATGCTTCTGTCCAGAAAGGCTGCATTAGTTTGTAATACCCCCCACAGTGTAGAAGTGTTCCCTTCTGTCCACACCCATACGAGCATCTGGAGTTTTGGGACTTTGTGATGTAGACTAATCTTGCTGGGGTCAGGTGAAATCTTAGATAGGTTTTGATTTGCATTTCTCTGATTATTAAAGAAGATGAACATTTTTTCATGTGTTTGTTGCTGGCCTGAATCATTTAAAACAGAATAACTGTCTCAATTTTCAAGTGAGCTTTTTTTTTTTTTTTTTTTGATTTGTTGAATCATAGCTGATCACATTAATGCAATCAAAGGGGTACAATGTGCTGGTTTCATGTACAATCTGAAACATTTTCATCAAACTGTTTAACACGACCTGTTTCCCCCATCTATTCATACTCCCTAGCAATCACTTGCTGCACCTACTTTGAATTCTCCCCCTCCCTTCTAAAAGACACTTCTAAAGATATCTGACCATCACTAATATAGAGGTTTCTGAGACATTGGTTAGCCACTTTTGTGATTCTCCCCACGAAATTGTCATTTGGAAATAAACACTTGTCTTTTTAAACTGCCTTAATTGTTAGTTGATCTTTCAGTGAACTTCTGGGGAAAACAGGGCAAGTTTCCCTTTGCCTTTACATGGTACTTGTTTGTTCCATTTTCTGGCTCACACATATTTCACCTCCCCTCTCTTCACCCACTGTTAATGGTGCATATATGCTGTGCCTGTTGTAACCTACTTCCAGATACAATCTCTGTCTATATTGAGTAAATCTGTGTTCTCTGGCTTGTGTTCTCAAACTTGGTTCAGAATAAGTTTACTCATGATTTCTCTAAGTTCTAGACAACTATTATTTCACCTTTCTGTGGACAGTCTTAAATATCAACTCCTTGGAGTTTTACTGATATGTGAACTTGTAAACAGTACCGAAAAGATGTTTTTCAACAAGGCTCATGGAAGCTTTATTTCTGTTGCATATACCAGAAGATGAATCTCCAGATTACAGAAAATGCAGGGAATGTTCAGGTATGTAAATTGAAAAAGCACTTTTTCTATTTTGATCATAAGACTGGAGGCATTGTATAAGTCCTTTGGAATATTCAGTCACGTCAGATTGGTACTAGAGTATAATCTGTGGTTGGAAGGGAAATTTTCAAATGCAGACTGGGCACACTGTCTCATGCCTATAATCCCAGCACTCTGAGAGCTGCGGAGGATGCTTGAGCTCAGGAGTTTAAGACCGTCCTGAGTAAGTGTGAGACCTAGTCTCTCCTAAAAATAGAAAAAGTAGCTGAGTGTGGTGTTGTAATATTGTAATCCAAGCTCCTGGGGAGCCTCAGGCAAGAGAATCTCTTGACCACAAGAATATGAGATTGCTGTGAGCTGTAATGACATCATGACACCTTACTTGGAAAAAGAGTGAGATTCTGTCTCAACAACAACAAAAAATTCCCAAATGCATGAGACAGCCATATATTAAACTTAAGGTGATTATCTGTGGATCCTTGAGAGTTTTTAACTTATTGTCAAAAGGGCTAATGGCAGTTCTTAGGGACCAGTGAAGTCCAAGGATTTTTGAAGGTTTTTCATAATTCTGATTTGAAAATTCTATTAATTGATTGATATTGCCTGAATTTCAGCATGGTAAGGATAAATGAATTTCTGAATATAATATAATATAATGTAATATTTAAAAATATTCTCACTAGCAATATGTGTATTCCTTTCCTATAGAGATAGCTTGAGGTTTCCCATCTCATAAGTATAAAATAAAGCAATTAAAAAAAATCCTCATCTCTCCATCTAGGAGAAGACTCAACTTACTTACCCTAATAATACAAAATGATAACCAGAAGACACTTGTAGCTCATTTGGAAATGTCTAAAATGGGCCTCGATGCTGTGGTTCCTATTCATGTACTACTGTCAGTGGAAGATAAGCCATATTATATAGTGTGTGCATATATATAATTTTTTTTGAGACAGAGCCTCAAGCTGTCACCCTGGATAGAGCCCTGTGGAATCACAGCTCACAGCAACCTCCAATTCCTGGGCTCAAGTGAGTCTCCTGCCTCTGCCTCCCAAGTAGCTGGGACTACAGGCTCGTGACACAATACTCAGACATTTTTTGGTTGCAGCCATTATTGTTGTTTGGCAGGCCTAGGCTGGATTCAAACCTACCAGCGCCGGTTTACATGGCTATGACCTTAGCCAGTTGAGCCACCGGTGCCGAACCTTTTTTTTTTTTTTTTTTTTTGAGATAGAGAGTCTCCATCTGTCCCCAGAGTAGAGTGAAGTGGCTTCATCCCAGCTCACAACATCCTCAAATACCTGGGCTTAAGCAATCCTCCTTCAGTCTCCCAAATAGCAGGGACTATAGGCAGACACTAATTTCCCATGTTAATTTTTCTATTTTTTTAGTAGAAATTGGGTCTTGGTCTTCCTGAAGCTGGTCTCAAGCTCCTTAGATTAAGGGATCACCTTCTTTGGCCTTCAAGTGTGTTGGACTTGCAGTCGTGATCCACCACACCTGACTTCCAGATATATTATGTAAACAACAAAGAACAGTTTATAAATCTAGAATCCTGGAAAATATCTTGGCAGATACCTATCTCATTAGCCTTTGTGTTTAAACATGATTATTTTTGTTTTAACTTGAAAAATATTCAACCATTGTAAGATAATTAATAACCACATTTTCAAGGGTGGAGCAAGATGGTGGCCGGGTAACAGCTTCCTTGCAACTGGGCATAGTGAGACTGGGGAGAGAGGACTTCAGGCATCTCTGGCAGGCGGGATCTGCCCAGAAATTTCCCTTTGGGGACACAGGGAGACAAAGTGAG
The DNA here is from genome assembly GCA_963573935.1 of Arctocebus calabarensis. Taxonomy (NCBI): domain Eukaryota; kingdom Metazoa; phylum Chordata; class Mammalia; order Primates; family Lorisidae; genus Arctocebus; species Arctocebus calabarensis. The sequence goes on along the minus strand of CAUYON010122441.1, from coordinate 6,709 downwards.
ACAACTGGACACCCTAAGAAAGGAAAAAGCTGCGGACATTGGGCAAGTGATTGCATGTGTTTTGTTCGGTCTAATACTGTCGGCAGCTGTGGGTGGGGCAACTATGAGACTACAGCTGTTTGCTGTTTGGGTTTCTTTTGGACTTGGTGCTTGGTTGAACTGCCTTCGGAGAACTTGGGCAAGAGTTCAGGGGGGTAGAGCATTTTCTGGGGCCTCAGACTGGGCCACCGAGCCAGACAGAGCCACCAGTGTTTGGTTGTGGGTTGTGGGGAGACATTGTGGGAAAACTGCTCTGGCAAGCTCCACCCTCAGGGTCACAGAACAAAAATCAGGTGGGAGTGAGTTATCTAGTGACTGAGCAGCCTAAAGGCAGAGACTGAGATGCCTTGCAGCCTTAGCCCTCAGAGGCATAGGGTGAGACCAGTTTTGGCACACTGGATAGCCACCTAAGGAGAGATCCCAACCACAAGTGCTTTCCTGGGAAACCTTCTGCTTAGCCCAAGTTAGCAATTTAAAGTGTCTTCTAAGCAGGCTGAGGAGGATTTAAGCTCTCCATCCTGCAGGGTTTGAGAAATCTTTAGAGACACAGGGTCACTCCCTACAAAGATGCACTAACAACAGAGTGGTTCTACCAGGGTCTGATCTGGGAGAGACACCTCCCCAACTCTGAGGACAGTCATAGGCAACAGTGAAAAATAATCAGGAGGTGGAATCAACAGAAAAACTCTGGCAATATGAACAATCAGAGGAATGACAAGGTAGATACAGCACAAGATCCCTTGCATAAGCAAATGGCTGAGATGTAAGAAATCAAATTCAGAGTCTAGATAGCAAATAAGATGAGTGGAATGGAGGAAAAGATGGAATTAGAATTTCAAGCAGCAATCCAAACGATGTCTCAGGAATTCAACAAATTCAAAGACAAAATGACCAAAGATTTTGACATATTGAGATAAGAAGTTGTAGCCCTCAAAGATCTGAGAAATCCAGTAGAATTCCTCAGCAATAGAATGGAACAAGCAGAAGAAAGGATTTCTGGCATGGAAGACAAAGCTTTGGAATGCTCAAAAACTTCAAAAGAGGTAGAGAAATGGAAGGCAAAAATGGATCATTATCTCAGATAGCTCTGGAATAACTCAAGGAAAACCAATATTCACCTTATAGAGCTACCTGAAAGGGATGAAGTGGGTCACAAGGCATAGAGTCTCCTTTTTATGAGATTATGAAAGAGAACTTTCCAGACATGCCAAGAGATTCTAAAATTCAGATAGCAAACAGTTTTAGAACCCCAGCACGAACCAACCCAAATAAGACAACCTCCAGGCACATCATAATTAAGTTCATGAAAGTTAATATGAAGGAGAAAATTCTGAAAGAAGCCAGATGTAAGATATTAACTACCTACAAGGGGAAGAATATTAGAATACCTGCCAATCTCTCTGATCAAACCTTTCAAGCTACAAGAGAATGGTCATCGACTTTCAATCTCCTAAAACAAAAGAACTTTCAACCCAGGATCTTGTATCCAGCTAAACTGAGTTTCATTTATGATGGAGAAATTAAATACTTCAATGACATCCAAATCCTGAATAAATTTGCTACAACTAATCCAGCTCTCCAGGATACTCTCAAACCTATCCTCCACAATGACCAGCACAAACCTCCACCTCAAAAGTAAACTCATCCAGAAACTATTCATGAAATTTCATCTTCCATAGCGAAGAAAGGACTAAAAAGGTCCACTGGACTTTCTAAAGATTTATCATTACTTTCAATTAATGTGAATGGTTTAAATTATCCTCTAAAGAGGCAAAGGTTGACTGACTGGATACAAAAACTCAGGCCAGATATCTGCTGCATACAAGAATCTCACCTTACCTTAAAAAGATAAATTTAGAGTCAAGGTGAAGGGATGCTCACTATACTCCAGGCAAGTGGAAAACAGAAAAAAGCAGATGTCACAATCTTATTTGCAGATACAATAGGATTTAAACCTCTGTAAAGAGGATCAAGATGGACATTTCATATTTGTTAAAGGTAACACTCAATACGATGAGATTTCAATTATTAATATATATGTGCCAAACCAGATTGAGCCTCAAATTATGAGAAAAACTCTAATAGACATGAGTAACGTGATTTCCTCCAGGTCCATAGTAGTTGGAGATTTTAATACTCCTTAAAGTATTAAAATCAGTGTTGGATAGATCCTCCAGAAGAAGCTTAGTAAAGGAATTTTAGATTTAAGCTTAATAATTCAATAACTGGATTTATCAGTCATCTACAGAACTTTTCATCCCTATAAAATTGAATACACGTTCTTCTCAGCAGTCCATGGAACATACTCAAAAATTGATTACATCTTAGGTCACAAGTCTAATCGCAGCAACTTTAAAAGAATATAAATTATTAATTGCATCTTCTCTGACCATCATGGAATAAAATTTGAACTCAATAACAACAGGAATCTGCATACTCATACAAAAACATGGGAGCTAAATCACCTTATGCTAAAGGATAGCTGGTTCACAGACGAGATTAAGAAGGAAATTACCAAATTTTTGGAACAAAATGACAATGAAGACACAAATTATCAGAACGTCTGGGATACTGCAAAGGCAATCCTAAGAGGGAAATTTATAGCACTGCAATCCTTTCTCAAGAGAACGGTCAGAAAGGAACACAAAAGAATGACAGCTCTTTCTCTCATATTCTTTACTGTTACTGAGAGACCTGACTAGAGGTTGGTACTCTATGAGTTTGTTTGCCAGGTCAGCTCCCATATGTCTGGGGTTATTTTTTCTTTCTCTTCCTTATTACTAGGCTGTGGTAGGAGTATATAGTGATGCTGTTTAAATATACATCTTCTCTCAGATTGCATGTGAAGTCCCCACACTGTACCCCATGGTTGAACTAATGTACACAGCTATGGTTCAATGTATTTGAACCATACATCTTCTATGTATTTAAACTCTAATATGTCAGGCTTATAAGGAGCTTGTTTTATGATATCTAATGAACATAGCAGAGTTTTAGAATAGAATAGAATTTTGAAACCAAGTGGAAAGCAAGTCTCAAATCTGGACATAAAGAAAATGCTATTGCCCAGGATGTTAGGTCACACCTATTATCCCAGCACTGTGGGAGGGCTAGGAGGAGGATTACTTGAGGTCAGGAGTCCAACACCAGCCTGAGCAACATAGCAAGACTCAAAAATCTTCAAAAAGTAAAAAAAAAAAAAAATTGAGCAAGCCAGGAAATTGGCTCAGACATGTAATCTGGAAGGCTGAGGTGGGTGTATTTCCTGAGGTCAGGAGTTTTGAGACCAGGCTAATAAAAATCGAGACATTGTCTCAGATAATAGATAGGCATTGTGGTGGGCACCTGTAGTCCCAGCTACTCAGGAGGCTGAGAGAAGAGGATAATGGGGAGCCCAAGAATTTGAGGTTGCTATGATCTGTGACACCATGACACTCTAACAAGTGCAATGAAGTAAGACTCTGTTTGAACAAAAGAAAAAACATTAAAAAAGGAAGGAAAGAAAGAACAGAAATGTTAACCAGGTGTATTGATGTGCTCCTGTAGTTCCAGCTACTTGGGAGGATGAGGTGAGAGTATCACTTGAGCTCAGGAGTTGAAGTCTGGCTGGAGTTATGATGATGCCACTATACACTAGCCTTGGTGAGAAAGTGATAATTTGTCTCAGAAAAAGAAATCATGCAAAATTTTTTTTATTCTCTCTGGGTCTTATTGGCTCCTATAAAACTTGTGATATACTAATCACCATTTAAAGCAACACTTTTACATTGAGAATTTTGCTAAACACCCATCACTACACCCCACACATATTCTGTCTACCACTATCAAAATCTACACTTTCTGACTTTATGCCACTAATCAATGCAAATGTCCTTTGTAACACTTTATTTTATGATATCTCTGTCCCAAATACATTACTTTAGAACTCAAAGAAAAGGTGTGTTTCTTTCTTCTTATTCGGACATAGAGAAAAGCCTTGGACAAAGTAGATGTTCAATATTATTCATTTATTAATAAAATAATTATTAACAAAACATGACCTAATAGAAGCAAGACCCTGTCTGTACTAAAAGTGGAAAATCTACCCAAGCGTTATGGTAGATGCCTGAAGTCCCAGCTACTCAGGTGGCTGAGGCAAGAGAATCACTTTAGCCCAAGAGTTTGAGGTTGCTATGAGCTATGAAACCAAAATGCCAGGCCGTAAGGTGACTGAATAAGACTGTCTCAAAAAAACAAAATAAAACAAAACAAAGAAAATTCTTCATCCACTTGAAATATGTTAAATAAAAAATAGCAAAAGAAGAAGACTGAAGTCATGAGTTCTTCACTTACAACACTTTATAAAATGAACAAAAGTTGATAAATTTCCCACGAGTCATAGCAAACTTCTATACCTGTTGTTTACTGGATTAGTATAAAAATTTTTCAGAAACACTTTGTTTTCCAGTAAGTGGTTATTGTCTTGATTTGTTTCCTACTCCACCTTGTTATGAGACAAGTTTGAACGTATTGTCTCACACAGACTGGAGTGCAGTGTCCCTATCATGGCTAACTGCAACCTCAATCTCCCAGGTTCACGTTATCCTCTAGCCTTATCCCCACTCGTAGTTGGGACTACCAATGGGAACCATCACACCTGCCTAATTTTTAGAACTTTTTGTAGAGACCTGGTCTCACTCTGGTGCTCATGATGGTCTTGAACTGCTTCACCCTCCCAAAGTGCTGAGAGTATAGGTGTGAACGCTTGGCCTAGGCCCATTTTCTATATCTTTGCATGCCATCTTCCCAGGAATGTATATACAGATATATAAAGGACAGAGGACCAATTTCAAATTACACAAGCAATTATTACTTTTGTCCTATTGCTAAAGGCATCCACAACAATGCCTAGTTCTAACAGTGTCTCACTCTGTCGGTTGCATAGGCTGATCTTGAACCCAAAAGCTCAGGGAAGCCATCGTCCTTGGCCTCCCTGTGCAGTAGGATTGTAGGCTTTAACCACTGCACCAGGCACATTTTCTTTCATTTTAAATCCTGAAGCAATAGAATCATTACAGCATGCAATGATGAACATTTTGCAGGCTCTTATCCTTTGCTTTTCTTATCCAGAAGCTTTTAATTCCATATAAGAAACCTACAGATGATCAGCCTTTATGAGCTAACTAAAGGAAACAAATTGCCAGAGAAACTCCTGAGTTTTCCCCCTGATAGTAGTTGATTCCTTCCCAGTGGGTGGTATAGTTCTAGGCATTGATAATAGCCAAGACTCATTAAGGCCATGGTGGATGTGTGAGGTCCACAAATACATTGGAGAGTGTTGGACCGTGACCAAGTGAATATGGAAGTTGGAGTCCGGAGAGGATTGTTTAGGGTTATAAGCCTTCAAACCACTTCAATGGCAAAGCCTAACACAGACCTTAGGGTGTGTTTTCTAGCACCTCCTAGACACTTGCTTCAAATCCAAACAAGGTTAGAATTTGGCTTTTCTACATTGGACTTTGTCGTAGTGAACTCAGCCTGCTGTAATGAAATACCATAGATTGTGTGAATTCAAAAAAGGACATTTTTTTTTCTCACAGTTCTAGAGACTAGGAAAAGTTGCAGATCGAGGTGCCAGGTAAATTGGCTTCCAGTTAAACCTCTCATATGATGTAGAGAGAACAAGCACACATGAGAGCAATATCTTGTCTCTTATTACAAGGCCACTAATTCAAACATGGTGCCTCATATTTTCCTAAAGCCCCACCACTTAATACCATTACTTTGAGAGTTAGAGCTTCAGCATATACATTATAGAGGTGATATATGTAGGGCAAAGGGAAAATTTCCACTTCCTTTTCTGAAGGGTCACTGAAAAATAGACTTAAGAAAGGAAAATTAATAAATAAAAGACATGCGAAATGTATTGTTACACGTACAACACAAGGCGAGTGCAGTAATGATTACCCAATAATCCAATGACAGATAGGTGGTTACATAACATTCTCATACATGAAACAAAGATGGAGAAAAGTGACTAGTTTTCAGGGGGGATAGTAAGTGATTTTTAGGGAAACTCAACGTGCTTAGAGAATAAACTTTGGTATGGGACAAAATCTGTTGGATCCACCGAGCAGATAATGATTTATGACAAAAGTCAGTCCAGGAGTATTGACAGACTTCAATCTCTCTTTCTAGGATACAAGTTAAACTAATGAAAAATCAGGGAAAGTACCAGACGTAACTATTTTCTTCTTTGGCTGTCCTGGACTTTAGGCAGATCACAGAGTATCTGAGTATAGCTTCATCAATTTCTGCTGGTCTTCCAAGGCCATTACTTTAAAATAATCAGCATATGGTGGTGCCTTATTTGGGGGTGAAACTTCCCAGTATCCTTCATACAAATATTTAGTCTATAACATTTCACCTCTTCCCTCACCAAATCCATCTCATGTGCATCATACATTTATTTCATCCCAACAGTTTTAACTTATTCCAGCATCAACTTAAAATACTGAAGTCCAAAGTCTCCTTTAAAAATTATCTAAATCATTCCCACCAACAGTGTAGAAGTGTTCCTCTTTCTCCACATCCACACCAACATCTCTGGTTTTGGGATTTTGTTATGTGGGCTAATCTTACTGGGGTTAGATGATATCTCAAAGTAGTTTTGATTTGCATTTCTCTGATC
>CAUYON010122440.1:0-10320 GCA_963573935.1 Arctocebus calabarensis | reverse complement strand
TTTTTTTTTGAGACAGAGCCTCAAGCTGTCACCCTGGATAGAGTGCTGTGACATCACAGCTCACAGCAACCTCCAATTCCTGGGCTCAAGCGAGTCTCCTGCCTCCGCCTCCCAGGTAGCTGGGACTATAGGCGCCCGCCACAACACCTGGCCATTTTTTGGTTGCGGCCATCATTGTTGTTTGGCAGGCCTGGGCTGGATTCGAACCCACCAGCTCAGTTGTACATGGCTGGCACCTTAGCCCGTTGAGCCACAGGCACCAAGCATATAACTGTGTTTTCAACTCTATTTTTTAGTGTTTGATACTAAATAGATTTTTAGAAGTCTATTTTTGAAGTCATAGAACATTACAGCTTATGAGGCCTTCAGAGCAACAAAGTATTGAATGAAATTCCAATTTTTAAAAATAAGTAGTAAATAGTATTTTCATATAAATCAATAACAAAAGTTTTCCCCAGAATTTTATTCATTAGAGATGATATTAACATAAGATTCCAGGTGTATTTTTGGCTAAGCAAAGGTAAAAGGTAGGTTATTAAGATTTGAAAATTGATTGAAGGGAAAATATAAATTAAACTGAAAACATTTTATTTATTTATTTATTTTTTTTGAGACAGAGCCTCAAGCTGTCACCCTGGATAGAGTGCCGTGGCATCCACAGCTCACAGCAACCTCCAATTCCCGGGCTCAAGCGAGTCTCCTGCCTCTGCCTCCCAAGTAGCCGGGACTACAGGCGCCCGCCACAATGCCCAGCCGTAAACCGAAAACATTTTAAATTAAAACATGTGATTCAGGCACTGCCCGTAGTTCAGTGGTAGAGCGCCGGCCACATACACTGAGGCTGGTGGATTCGAACCCAGCCTGGACCAGCTATGATAACTGCAATTATAACTGTAACAACAACAAAAATAGCTGGGCATTGTGGCAGGCATCTGTAGTCCCAGCTACTTGGGAGGCTGAGGCAAGAGAATCGTTTAAGCCCAAGAGACCGAGGTTGCAGTAAGCTATGATGCCACGGCACTTTACCCAGGACAACAGCTTGAGACTATCTCAAAACAAAACAAACAAACAAACAAAAAGATTCATAATCAGAAATATATAGTCCAATCAATGGCAGGCTAAACATATGCAAACAGTTAACACTGTTGGAAAGCTAGAGCATTGTGCTATAAAGAAATCAATGTTCCACTCATTCATTTTCAGAAACAAACATTTGGTAGAATTTATTCCATTAGTAGCAAGAGGAAAAGAGAACTTAGATGTATTTGGCAAGAGAAAGGCTTTCCAAGTTGCAGAGAGATATTAGTATTGGCTGTAATAAGACTGTAAAAATCACACATAAGCTCAAATACAATAGACATATGGAAGATTTTAGGAGTCTTGCAATATTGCCTTCAGTATCTTTCCATTTAGGACAGACTTTAATCAACATTTGTGTGTTCAAGGTCAACCAAACCAGGTGTTTGGCTGTGGATTCAAAGAGAAGTATACATTTTTTATATGTATAGTTGGGTTTTTTTTAAGACTAAATGAAATTCTGGGAGATGTGTAATTCCAAATTACAATTCCATCAGGTTTGAAAAAGTATCCACCCATGTAATTCACATCCCTATCTATAGAATGGAACTGTCGACCTAGAATTTTCCTTTTAGCTCCTTCTCTGTTAAAATATCCCCAGGAGACAACACTCTCTGAAGTTTTTTTGACATACATTAGTTTTTCCTGCACTAGAAATATATATAAATGGAATCAGATTCTTTGGTGTCTGGCTTCTTGTGCTTAGTATTATGTCTGTGCAAGCTAGCCATGTCGCTAAGTTGTTCATTTTTATTACTTAATATTAATATTTTCCATTATATTTATATACTATGAGTTGCTTATCCATAGTAGCTTTAGGCTGTTATAGATAAGGTTTCTATGAGCGTATTTTACAAATCATTATGTAAACATACATTCTTATTTCTCTCAACTAAACACACTGAACTGAAACATACAACATAGGTACATTTATAAAAAAAAAATTTAAAGTCTTCCTAAAGTAGTTGAACAATTTTATACTTTCGTCAGAAATGTATTAGGGTGTGGTTGCTCTCCAACTTTATCAAAATTGGGGTTGCCATTCTTTTACTGGTGCCCCATTGTCATTCAAATACACATTTTCGCTGATGGTTAATGGTGCTGAGAATTTTTTATGTTTATTAGCTATTCATATATCAGTCTTTTTTGGTTGATAGCACAATCTAATTTTTTATTAAGTTATTTCATTCATATATAAAATTTTGTTACTGGGCCAGGCATGGTGGCTCATGCCTATAACAGTGTGGGGTAGGGTGAGGGGAGGATCCCTTGAGCTCAGGAGTTCAAGACCAGCATGAGAAAGAACAAGACCCAGTGTCAACTAAAAATAGAAAAAAAACAAAAAAACTGACTTAGGCATCATGGCAGGCAATTGTACCTACTTGGGAGGTTGATGCACGAGGATCACTTGACCCCAAGAGCTTGAGGATGCATGGCACTCTGCACAGAGAACAGACTAAGACTCTGTCTCAAACAAAAAAAAATTAAATTAAACTAAAAGAATAAATTTCATTACTGGATATAACAAATTTGTATATTCGGGATGAAAGTCCTTTCTCAAATATATGTGTTACAAGTGCTTTATCCTCATAATGTGGCTTCTTATTTTTCATTTTGTTAATATTATCTCTTGATGATCCAAAGTTTTTAATCTGATGAGTTTGTCTGAGAAATCTTTGCCTAGTCCAACTTTTAGTTGGACTAAAAAACAGAAAATAATTAACTTTACTTTGTGTGTTTAGATCTCTGCTCTATCTTGAATTAATTACTTATAGTTTGAAATAAGAGCCAAGATTAGGACTTTTTTCAGTATTCTGCTTTTTCAGTACAACAAAAAGAAGAATTTCCTTTTTGATTGAATTCCTTTGGAATATTTGATGAAAACAAATTGAACGTTTTAGTGTGCAGGGTATTAGGCTTGTGTAGTCTGAGGTCCATGCCTGCAGTGCTGAGGAGTTTACTCTGCAGTCTGCTCCCAACCAATCTCCTAAGCACCATGTGAAGGTCCATGGAAATGACCTTGCAAGTGGCTCTTAATCCCTTTCTTAGGTATTTCTGTAGTGTCTCACTCACTCACACTTATCTTCATATATTTTAAAATTGCTAAAAGAGTAAATTTTAAATGTTCTCATCACAAAAACTTAATGAGTAGGTCGAGTAATAGATATGTTAATTAACTTGATTTGACGATTCCACAATGTACACAAATATCAAAACATCACATATACATACACATATACATCACATCTCCATACATATAAACCATTATTATTCACCCAATTAAAAATAAAGTAGGCTCGGCGCCTGTGGCTCAATGGGCTAAGGTGCCAGCCACATACACCTGAGCTGGCAGATTCGAACCCAGCCCGGGCCCGCCAAACAACAGTGACGGCTGCAACCAAAAAACAGCCGGGCGTTGTGGCGGGCACCTGTAGTCCCAACTACTTGGGAGGCGGAGGCAGGAGACTCGCTTGAGCCCAGGAATTGGATGTTGCTGTGAGCTGTGACGCCATGGCACTCTATCAAGGGTGACAACTTGAGGCTCTGTATAAAAAAAAAAAAAAAAAAAAAGGCTAAGCAGGCTAAGCAGCTAGAATCAGGCCCCAGGAGAGAGGCAGCTAGCCCAGGACAGGGGTGCAGCATCCCAGCGTCACCCTGGTTCCACCACGCCTCACCTCTTGCAACAGCGACACCAGCAACTCTGTGGGCAGTGAAGGTTGATCCTGTGCCTGATCACTCTGTTGAGGCCGGGCTGGGGGAGAAATGCAGGAAAGCACAAGGTTAGAAACCCCACCTTGGCCTGGGACACTCCATCCCCTCCCAAGCGCATTTCAAAGCACAGAAGAGTCCAAACTCAGAGCTCAACCTTGTTAGAGGACTATAGCCTTGTCACCTGTGCTGTGTGCAGCTCTCAACATGGGCATCAGCTTCCTCAGGCCAGCCAGTGTTCTGTGGACACTGGGGCCCCCTAGCACAGCATGGGCATCAGCTAGGAGACGGGAGACCCTGGTAACAAAGAGAGGACAGACAGCAGAGTTCCAGCAGGCACCGCCACACCCCAAGCCTACAACCCTGCACCCACTGCCTTTGGCTCACAGAGAGTGGTTGAAGTTGTTCAGGAATTGGGGTTTCTCGCCAAGCGTTGGATGCAGGAAGCAGGTGTCATTCACATTGCAGATTAGGCCCTGAAGCCAGGGCACAATGCCCGCAGAAGGCAGCGGCTTGTTGGGGAAGTGGCCTGTGTAGAGATGCCTGGCACTGAGGCCTTTCAGTCTCTGCCAGAGCCCCATAGTCTGCCCATCCCCCCATTCATTGCCTACCTCCAGCGACAGAGCGCTGGGTCTCAGCGCTGTGTACTCAGAGTCCTTGTGTGCTGGTCAGCCCATCCGCCTCCCCCCTATACAAACAAAGTGTCTGCTCCCTGGGTGGGTGGGGGGCTTACATTCATGATGCTCCAATGGAGGATGGAAGTGGCGCACAGCCACCAGGATGAAGAAGAGAAAGAGTGGCCACAACACCTCGACCAGAAGCTGGATCTAGGGGGAAGAATAGGCAGGAGATAATAGGGTAGAGTGGAGGGGGATGCTGACCCACTCTGCCCTGACCTGGCCTGGTATTACGGGCTGTCTCCGGCGATATGTGAAATTCTTCCAAAGCAGCAACATCAGCTGGGTCCAGAAGGCCATGGTGAGACTGGACAGGGAACAGACAGAGAGGTCAAGACAGAGAGGCTGAGGATGTGCTGTGTGGCTGCAGCAACTCCCTGCCCCTTTCTGAACCTCATTCCTTTAATTTACTGAGCAGGATTCCTGGAAGCTCTGATTAGAGATAAGAGTGAGGCAAACAGCAGACCCTGTGAAAAAGGGACTCTCCTCTACCCAGAGAGGTAAAGTAAACCAAAGGAAGCGCTGCCCCAAGTGGTCCAGCCCACAGGGTTGTAGCCTGGGGTCTGGAAGATCATCCTCCAATCTCCCAGCTACACAGCATCAGCTTAATGCTTTCCTCATCAGGTTCCACCTCACTAGGCTCCACCGCAAGTCCTACCTGAGGGCCTTTTCCAGTTCCTGGCCCCCAGCCTCATACCTGACCCAAGGAAAGTTTCTCTTTTCTAAAGATAACAGCAACAGTTATTGTGCTGATCACTACACACTCTTGGCTAGAATACTACCCCATTTAACAGAAGTGGAAACTGAGACCCAAGAAAGCAAACCCAGGCTCCCAGAGAGACAGGTAGCCACCCAACTGTCCCAGCTCTGCTCGCCCTTTATGTGTTTTTGATTGCTCAGAAGAACCACAAGATCCAGAAAGTGAGTCAGGAGGAGGGAGAGATAAAGGCTGCTGGAATCAGCAATTCCTAATCTCATCTCATCTTTTCCTCGGGACTGTCCAGCTCTGGCACAGATGGGGAAACGGAGGTTGCCAGAGGGGCAGGAAGTTGTCAAAGGTCACCCGCGAAGCCTGGAACTAGGACCTAGGATCCTGACCCCCACAGAAGGATTTTTTTTTTTTTTTTTTTGAGACAAACTCTCACTGTGTCGTTCTGGGGTCGAGTGCTGTGGGTTGTCATCATAGCTTACAGCAATCTCAAACTCTGGGGCTCAAGCTATCCTCCTGCCTCAGCTTCCTGAGTAGCTGGGACTACAGGCACCCACCACAAATCCCCAGCTAATTTTTCTATTTTTAGTAGGGACAGGCTCTCATTCTTGCTCCAGCTGAGCCCAAGCAATCCACCCACCTCAGACTCCCAGAGTGCTAGGATTATAGGCGTGCGCCACCATGCCTGCCCCAAGGATTCTTTCTCTTACATCAAGTGGGATTTAGGATTTAGGGAAACAGCTTCAATTTCTCCATTTGCAAAATGAAGGCAGGGGGCTTGGAGAAGTTCTAACAGGGAGAGGCCCTGCAGGTGTATGTTGGCGAAGGTCCCCTCAAGGGATCTAGGTGCCCAGCTCCTTGAGAATTAACATTCAATTCAGCTGCCCCCAGTTCCCTGGAAGGAAAAGAAGGGTGGATGAGGGCCACACCTATGGCTCAGAGAGTAGGGTGCGGCCCCATATACCAAGGGTGGTGGGTTCAAATCCGGCCCCAGCTAAACTGCAACAAAAAATAGCCGAGTGTTGTGGTGGGCGCCTATAGTCCCAGCTACTCAGAGGCTGAGGCAAAAGAATCGCCTAAGCCCAAGAACTGGAGGTTGCTGTGAACTGTGAGGCCACAGCACTCTACCGAGGGAGATAAAGTGAGACTCTGTCTCTATTAAAAAAAAAAAAAAAAGAGGAGCCTTGAGGTGGACAGTGCACCCCTCTGCTGTGGACAAGCCAGAACATCCTGGCCTCGGCCTTTCTGGCTTCTAATGGCCACCACACTCGCCACTCACCCCCAGGCAGTGTGGAGCCTCTCAAACCGAGGGAGGGGGCAGGATCGCAGTAGGGCCTCAAGGAGCAGGGTTTCTTTTTTTCTTTTTAATTTTCCATTATTTTATTAGGCAATTTTTCAACATATAGTACAGTTGAAAGAACTATACAGTAATCACCGTACACCCACCACATACATTTCATAACTTTTTCTTCTTTTTTTAGTCATAATACTTATATTTGAAATCGAAGCATTTTCCCACAACAGTATACATTCTCGTAAACCCTGATTTTTTTTTTTTTTTTTTTTGTAGAAACAGAGTCTCACCTTATTGCCCTTGGTAGAGTGCTATGGTGTCACACAACTCACATTAACCTCCAACTCCTGGGCTTAGGCGATTCTCTTGCCTCAGCCTCCCAAGTAGCTGGGACTACAGGCGCCCGCCACAATGCCAAGCTATTTTTTGTTACAGTTTGGCTAGGGCCGGGTTTGAACCCACCACCCTCAGTATATGGGGCTGGCACCCTACTCACTGAGCCACAGGCGCCGCCCCTATTTTTTTTTTTTGTAGAGACAGAGTCTCACTTTATCGCCCTGGGTAGAGTGCTGTAGAGTCACACAGCTCACAGCAAACTCCAACTCCTGGGCTTAGGCGATTCTCTTGCCTCAGCCTCCCGAGTAGCTGGGACTACAGGTGCCCACCACAACACCTGCTATTTTTCTGTTTTGCAGTTTGGCTAAGGCCAGGTTTGAACCTGCCACCTTCGGTATATGGGGCCGGGGCCCTACTCGATGAGCCACAGGCACCACCCAACCCTGATTTTTTTTTTTTTTTTTTGAGACAGAGCCTCAAGCTGTCACCCTGGATAGAGTGCTGTGGCATCACAGCTCACAGTAGCCTCCAATTCCTGGGAGTCTCTTGCCTCCGCCTCCCAAGTCACTGGGAGTACAGGTGCCTGCCACAACACCCGGTCATTTTTGGGTTGCAGCCGTCATTGTTGTTTGGCAGGCCTGGGCTGGATTCAAACCCGCCAGTTCAGGTGTACGTGGCTGACGCCCTAGCCCGTTGAGCCACAGGTGCGGAGCCACCAACCCTGATTTTTTTTTAATAATTTTATTAAATCATAATTGTGTACATTGATGCAATCACGGGGCACAATGTGTTGACTTCATATACAATTTGAAATATTTTGGTCGTACTGTTAAACATAGCCTTCACAGCATTTTCTTTTTTTTTTCTTTCTTTTTTTTTTTTTTGTAGAGACAGAGTCTCATTTTATTGCCCTCCGTAGAATGCTGTGGCGTCAAACAGCTCACAACAGCCTCCAACTCCTGGGCTTAGGCAATTCTCTTGCCTCAGCCTCCTGAGTAGCTGGGACTACAGGCGCCCGCCACCATGCCCAGCTCTTTTTCTGTTTTGCAGTTCGGCAGAGGCCGGGTTTGAACCCGCCACCTTCAGTATATGGGACCAGCGCCCTACTCGATGAGCCACAGGCGCCACCCTTCACGGCATTTTCTTAATCACTATATGAAGACATTGATATTCTACGTTTAGTAAGTTTTACCAGTACTCTGCTAAGATGCACCCAACCCTGATTTTTAAAAATTGTATGGGGTTCTTTGAGGGTGCAAAGAATCAGGTTACACTGATTGCATTTGTTAGGTAAAGTCCTTCTTATAACTATGTCCCACCCCCAAGAGACACAGTAACCCCCATACCTCTCCTACCTCCCCTCTCCTAGCTCCCTCATTCCCCTGCCTCCAACCTTGAATTAATTTGAGTTTTTCTTAGACAGTATGCATTAGATCATCTATCTTTTCTTCTTCTTAAAGAGACTGCTCGCCTCTTGTTGCATCATGGTGAGGTGGTGGCATGCCAGGGTGGTCCCAAGCTGAGACTAAGCCATCCTTGGGGAACCAGCCTCTCTTCCCACTGCATAGCCTACTGCAATACAATGGGTCTCTGCTCCCAGTATTTCCTCAGTCCCCATTCTCCTGGGGGCAGACTCAATCTCTGAATCTGGGACTCTATTTGTCTATCTGTAGAAGGGGAGTTTGACTAGAGTCATCATTCATTCATTCATTCATTACTTCCACAAAGATTCCTTAGTCCCTACAGTGGTTGTCGGAAGGGGGAAGGTCCCCCAACATTCAATGACTAAACTCTAATTACTACATACACCAAGGCTAGAGGGTTTAAACCAGGCCCAGGGCCAGCTAAAAACAACAATGACATCTGCAACAAAAAGAATAGCTAGGCGTTGTAGCAGGCACCTGTAGTCCCAGCTTGTGGGAGGCTGAGGCAAAAGACTCACTTAAGCCCAAGAATTTGAGGTTGCTGTGAACTGTGATGCCACAGCCAGGCAAAGCTTGAGACTCTGTCTCAAAAAAAACAAACAGACTAGAACCCTTAGAACCCTTGGGTCATAAGGGTTACCCTAATTTTGAGGAAAACCTACTTTGGACTCTGGAAAATGAATATATTTCATGGAATTGAAGAGGTGACAAGAGTTTGTGGATCTGAAACTGCTCTTACAATTGATGAAGGGGTTCAAGGTGAATACTAGAGTAAGGCCCCCAAAACTCTGTCAAGGAACAGGTTTAACTAAAATAATGATAATAATCAGCCACTGTCCCTTCATTTGCTTGATAATAATCACTTTCCTCCTGTTTGCTTCTACCTGGTGGTTACAAAGATTCTTAACTTTTTCCACATATTTGATAGCTGTAAAGATTCTTTTCTCTATGACCTTTTGGAATCCTAAAAGTAGTTTCTAAGATATCTTCCAGGGCCTGCATTCTAGTGAATTGACTAACTTGCCCAGAGCAATGGCCAATACCAAGAAACTGGTTGGCCTAGAATTATGACCCCAGGAGCTGAAGCAAAACAAGAGTCTGGACCCCTAATTCCTGGGGAACTTGCCTTTCTCCCAGGCCTCATCCCTGCAATTCCCAAGTCTCAGGCCTTTCTCTCTCTCTGGGTTCTTCTCACCATCCCAAGACCCCTATCCTAAGGTGATTTCTAGATCTCTATAATTTTGCCCCAAACTTAGCTAATTAGCAAACCTAATTACAAAACCCCCTGCCCACCAATTCTCGGAGGCAGATTTAAGAAATTCCTCCTTTAGAACATGTGGAAGGAAAGGAAAAAAGAATAAACTCTCTGATGTAAACTATGCTGTCTGGATGTTGGCTTCCTCTTGGACAGCAGGCAAATGAACCTGGTTGGGCAGCAACACCTTTGAAGGTGCTGGGTAGGAAGGGTGAGGTGTAGGGAGGGCTCCATGGAGGAAGAAGGTGGCTTTGGCATTAGGGCTTTGAGGATGAATAGGAATTTGCCAGAGAGGGAACTCCAGGCAGAGAAAAAAAGCACAAAAACCTGATGGCTCCATGGTGAAGCTAGAGCTCATTGCAAGGGCTATGGGATGTGGTTTGGGTCTCTCCCTTCCTTTCAGGAACCCCAGCCTCCTCCCCTACCCCTGGTCCTTGCCCCTGCGATCATTCTTTCAACCCCAACTCATGTTGGGCCTCAGCTTCTCTCTCCCAAGGTTGCTGTGGACGTTTTCTCCTTGCCATACCACCCCATCTCACAGGGTTAGAAAAGACCAAAGGAAAATAGACCCTTCCCCATCAAGATTGATTTTTGACTCCAACTCTCTCAAGACACCTTGTTTTCCTAAAAACAGAAGTTTTTATTGCTTTTGGTCAAAAGTTGATAATTCACATTATCTCATGGCCCAGAGGCCCAGCTGGGGATCCCTGGGCAGTACTGACAGGCAAGAGACAGAGTAGTACAGTGGGTCAGGCCCAGGAAGGGGAGAAGGGAACTGGGGACTCTTTAAAACCTACTGAGGTGGCCAGGTACAGTGGCTCACTCCTATAATCCTAGCA
>CAUYON010122439.1:0-16664 GCA_963573935.1 Arctocebus calabarensis | reverse complement strand
TTTTTTTTTTTTTGAGACAGAGCCTCAAGCTGTCACCCTGGATAGAGTGCCATGGCATCACAGCTCATAGCAACCTCCAATTCCTGGGCTCAAGCGAGTCTCTTGCCTCTGCCTCCCAAGTAGCTGGGACTACAGACGCCCAGCCATTTTTTGGTTGCAGCCGTCATTGTTGTTTGGCAGGTCCTGGGGCTGGATTCGAACCTGCCAGCTCAGGTGTACGTGGCTGGCGCCTTAGCCCGTTGAGCCACAGGCGCCAAGCCAGAAATTGTAGCATTTTCAACAATGTACATGAGGCTCAGTGCCTCTGGCTCAGTGGGCTAAGGCGCCAGCCATGTACACCTGAGCTGGCGGGTTTGAATCCAGGCCAGGGCCCGCCAAACACCAATGACAGCTGCAATCAAAAAATGGCCAGGTGTTGTGGCGGGCACCTGTAGTCCTAGCTACTTGGGAAGCAGAGGCAAGAGACTCGCTTGAGTCCAGAAATTGGAGGTTGCTGTGAGCTGTGATGCCACAGTACTGTATCCAGGGTGACAGCTTGAGACTTTGTCTCAAAAAAACAAAAAACAAAAACAATGTACATGAACCTACAGGACATTATAATAAGTGACATAATCCAGCACAGAAAGACAATATTCATATGTGGAATCCAGAACAGTTGAATTCACAGGAGTGGAGAGTAGAATAGTGGCTACCAGGGTCCAGGCAGGTGTCAGGGGGACATGGAGGGAATGAGAAGTTGTTGAGCAAAGTTTCACATAGACAGGAGAAAATTTGGGGGTCTACTGCACAGCAGGGTGACTATGGTCAATGGTAATGTCTATTTCATAATAACTAAGAGAGTAAATTTCAAATATTTCACCATAAAACTGGTAGGTAAAAACTGTAATGGGTATGCTAATTAGCTTGATTTAATCATTCCAAATCTATGTATGTATTAAAATATATAATGAATATATAATATATAAATATATAAATGTTATATATAAATGTTATATAAATATATAAGCATATAATATATAAATATATAATGTATATAAAATATATGTAAATATCTAATATATATAAACATCTTACTGTAGCCTATAAATGTAGTAATGGTGAAAATATATTAATTTGAGAAATATTTTTTGAAAATTCTGGACCCATGGTACTCTTCTCCTGCATTTCTTAAAGTGCCTAATGCTAACTATAAGAATTGTCATGGGGCCATGAATATTACAACTATTTTTATTTGACCAAAACTTTTAGTGTAATACTCTTGCAAATGAGGCAATAGTTTGGGTCAGAAAACTAAATGAGCGATTTCATAACATCCTTTTCTACAAAGAATATATTTCCACTGGATTGAAGGCAATCATCTCCCAAATCAGGATGTGCTACCATCCTGCCTCGTACCATGTCCAGAAAGTTAAAGAATAAATTACATTCCTATTATTGTCTATAATAATAGACAAGGCCAAGTTTAGTTTTGTAGCATAATTCCTCCAAAGATACATTACACTAATGTAATCCCTAGCTTCTTCCTCTGGCATTAGGTAACACTTCCAAATTCCTTACACCAAACACAACACTAGGTTTTACCATAGGACCATTTAAACATCCACATATAATTTTTCCAATTAAAGTCTGACATTAGTCAATACAAGCACTATGCCTAATAACGTTTATACCCTTCCTGCCCAGATATGTACCTTCTTTTGCTTGGTGTTTGTCTTGTTTCCAAGACAACTTTCTTATCTCTCTCTTAAGCCCAGACTAACTTTTCAACTACCAGGTACCTAACAACTCCACCTAGATGGGTTATGAACCTCTCAAATCTAATAGCCAATGCTCAACTCCAGTTTCTCAGGAACTCTATTTCCTTTTACTCCCAGCCAATTCCTCTCCTCCACAGATTTGCCCGTTTTATTTAAACACATAAGCATTTATACATTTGCTTAGGCTGGAGGTCTGGCTTTCATCCTGCTTCTTCCTACTCCTTCTTCCTCTTTTGACCCTCCACAACCAAGACACGTTGGTTGTGTGTATAAACCGATCTCAATTCTACACATTTCTCTCCATCTCCTCCTCATGTTCAAACTACCTTTCTTTCTTTCCTTACACTACTGTGATGATCTACTGACTGTCCTCTTCCTTCTCATCTTATTTCCCTCCAAATTAATTGTCAAACAAAGTCCAGAATGAGAATTTTAAAATGTATTAACTAATTATGTCATTTCCGCTCGTTCCGTCCTTTCATTGTTACCATTCCACAGAGTCTCCCCACTGTACTGCAGATGAAATTCAAGATGGCACTACCAGGGCCCAGAATCCCTGCATGAGCTTCCTTTTGTCCAGCTGTTTAAGTTCTCTCTTATGAGTCTCCTTGTCATCCACTTTGCTGCACTCAATATGGCTCAGTTCCTTGGGCATTCTGAGCTCTTTCAGAGACTTTCCACAAACAAAGGGTGCTTTGCTAGTTGACACTAATACAAAACAGAGGTTCCCACTGTGATGTGAAAATCTAGTCAGGATAAACTAAAAGGATTTGAAGGTAGGGATTAAAAAATAAATACATGAAGCAACTGCACAGTGTGAATGTCCATATATTCAGACTGGAAAGCTACTGCCAAAAGTACATCTCCAGGTCAGCGATTTTCAAATGCGTGACAACCAAATCCCAGCATTTATATTGTTGATGTTTATTATGCATCCAAATATACTCTTGTGATCCTAGTAGTTACTGATTACTGTGTATTATATCTAACTTACACTGGAACATCTCATTTGAAACAGTGCCAGTCTTTCTCTTTATTAAAAATAAGCAATATTTTTTTGAGTGTGATAATAAGTTTTCTCTCTGATTTGAAAGTCCAAAGTCAAAAAGAAAATGTTGCACTTTCTAAGTGAGATTTTTTCAGAGTGAACTATCTCCATGTTAATGCATGTAGCATTTGACATGTGAAGCGCTCTCCCTACTATATTAAGCATAAAAAGATAATGACTCGGAAGGGAGACAAAGTCACAGAAATGGTTGCCTTTTTACTGCCAGCATCAAACAGTCTCCTGCCCAGTATTTCTGTACCTCATCACTGGTAATACTGTCAAACAATCTCATGTTGCTTGTAGATAATTCTTACAAATCCAGCCAAAGTCTAGTTTCAAAACTAGCACAGAAGGGCAAATGTGCTCCGACCCTGACAACTGCGCTGAGATCACATAACAACTCAGACCGGAGAAACTAAATACAGTGAAAGATTTCCAATAAAAACACAACACTGCAAGCTGTCACCAAGTTCAGCTTCCTACTGAACAGCATTTTAATAAATAATGAAATAGGAAAATACATCAGGCAAATAGACGTAGAACTCTCAGGGGAGAAATTCAGTCAGGATGTGTTTTCTTTCACGTGACGTCACGTGCTTGTTGGCGTAAACACTTCACATCACACAGTTGTCCGAGATGCTAATGTTTTATGCTGGTGTAGTACCGTAAAATAGTTAATACAAAAGTGCTGCAAGCAAAAGTTCATTATTTCTTCTAGAATTTGCATATCTATCTATATATACATTATCCTTCAATATTAAATAACTACTACGCAAGGTACTAAATTTGTTGCTAAACATAGAACAAAAGAGATTAAAACCTTCTCTCGCCAGAAGTTCACAGACTAATGAAAAATGATCCCTATATAATTTATCAAAGTTTAATGCAAAATGTAATGTAAAAGAGGAATACCATGAGAACAGGAAAGAAATTCTTTTCTAACTAACCACGGATAAGGTATGTTGCATTCCTGGGCTGAGGAGAGGAGTCTGGGTCCGACACTGTCAAAAGCACTTCAGGAAAAATTGACATTTGAATTTACGTTACAGGGGACAGGCGTTATGCAGGATGTAAGAAAGTACCTTTTTTCTTAAGAAAGTGATACTATTTGTCTTGGCGCCCTTAGCTCAGTGATTAGGGAACAGGCTATATGCCCTGGGGCTGGTGGGTTTAAAACTGGGCTGAGCCTGCTAAACAACAACAACAAAAAGCCAGGCATCGTGGTGGCTTACAATAATTTTTTTATTATTGTAAAAAAATAAAATTTTAAAATTAAATGTGGCAGGAATAATCAACTATGATCTTTACTAGAACTATCCAGTAAAATGCATTGCAATTCTGTGATACCATTAAACATACACTTATTCTCACATTAACGTTCCTTTTCTTTTGGAAGATGCATAATATGTTCCCTAAAAGAAAGAATGTAAGTGATACCTTTCTTGAAAATGTCAGTATGGCACAATGCAAAGGGCATAGAATAAAATATGTTAATTCTGTTTAGGCCAACACAAACTGCCACAAGTTAAATGACATGTTGTGAAATGAAAATAGAATGCCAAGGACATAAAGGGTTACAATGAAATAAATTACACTTACAGTCTTTCTTACTACTTTATTACGCAAATGAAAACCATTTTAGTCTGTCATATTTGGAAAGCAGGGCTTGAAAGAATATTTAAAACTTAAATCTTTCATTCCTTGAAACATTAAACCATCCACTTACCACTTTAGTGTATGTTACAGAGTGACTTTATCCGATAACCCCAACCAACTTAAAAATTAATGGAGGAAAGAAAGAGAAAAGGAATCAAATTACATTATTTTGAATGGATAATCTCAGTTGTGCTTTTTGATACTTAAATAGTTTATAAATAAATACCAGTATTAACTGATCAACATGTATCTTGACTTTTAGGTACCAATTACTGAAACATCATTTTAAAACGATAAAACCATTTAGGTATGAAAACACTGTAGTGCCATAAATAATTATGTTATTATAAGCTACTTTAATAGCCTGAATCAGATTTCTTTAGATATCCTGTCTCAACCCAGAATTTATAAAAATTAAAATAACATTTGAATTCACCCAAAAAGGAAAACTCACTAAAAATTGAAGAGTAGTAAATGTCACTCTCACTGTCAATACTAAAATTCACTCGCTATGTAAGAAAAACAGTTTATAAACAGAATAGACTCATTTAAAGATTGCTCTTCATGTTTCTGCGGGATGAATTTTATAAAATTTGTTATATTCTCTAACTCATTTTCAAATGAGAATAAATCCTCTTTTCTAACAGTTAAGAAAATTCAGTCCTATATTTTCTTTTCAAATGCTAACAAAAATTCTCAGCCCCTTAAATGTACCCAATAACTTAAAAAGTCTCAGCACCCTGGTATGGAAAATACCAAAACTTCTTATTGAATATTCTTGTTTTCTCAGACTACTGACACCCAGGATTGGTTTTATAAAACTATATTTATCTGATACCTGTACATCATTTATAATGAAACATTATGTTTGGTAAAAACCATTTAACATATTTCCAAAATTCAAGTTTTGAGTTGCAGTCTCATCCTGCCACTTGTTAAAGAATAGAGAATGTTTCTTAGAACAGACAATTTATTAACTACTAAAAATAGTTAACCTTCCCACCTATAAAATGAGGTAGCTATCTATCCTGACAGATGCTTTGCAGCAACTAACCTGTCCTTGTTACAATTTTTCCTTAGGTACACTGACTTCAACATGCAAACTTGGTAACAGATGACGACTATAGTTTACAGCAGAACTTGCAGTTATCAGCAATCTATTCACAGATTTGTAAAGAGACAAAGCACAGTATTTATATTACAATAGAAAATACTTTGCATACATTTATAACCTCTACATATTGAAATTCAGTTTATCCTTCCTCTGAAAACAGATCAATATTTCAATAAATTTAGAGGTTTACTTAGTAAGATGAGCCCAGTATGTTTTCATCTTTCCAAATGGATCATAAAGTTTTATTCTATAGTGTAACTTCTCTCTGAGCCTGTCACTTTGATTCCCAATGGTTTACTTCCCTAAAATGATAAATGTTGGACCGCTGTTTGTTCTAGTGGATTATAGTGAAATGAGAGAATAAAATGTTAACTTCTTCCAGCACACATTTGTTGGAATTGTCACTTTGAAAAAGCATCAGAAAGCTAAAATGATACCTTTTCATTTCTTGTAGTAGAGAAACATTCTGTGTGTCAGAATTAAGTGCCCTTCCTATCAAGAAATGTCCTACGAATGACCTACAAATAACATTACAGCAATACATGATAAAGTGTATATAAAATTAATAATAAGACTAGATAAAACTTAAGTGGCAAGAAAAAATATACATGAGGTTATTCCACCTCAGGGAGAGACTGGATATTAAGCACTGATCTGTATTCCACTTACTTAGAAAAATATCTAAAAGGAGATAACCCACTTCAGTGAATTTTGAAAATGTGTCTATTTAAAAATAAAATGTTATTTGAACTTGCTGCCTATATAAAGCAAAGATTCTTTAGTTGAAGAAGTTAGGGGCCGGGCCTTCCATTCCCAGATACCTCCTCAAGATACTAAGTGTTCTGAGACAACCTTGTGATACCTTCGGGCTCTGAGAAACAAAGCTTGCAAACCACTGCATGACTCTAAGTCCTTTGAAATTCTACTTGTATTTTGTACTCACATTTTAAGAAAAGTGAGGTGACAAGTTTCTAGGTTTATATGAGGAATACAAAAGTTCTTGAATTAATTTGCCTTAAAATGATGGTTTTCAACTCTTGATGATGACAATTAATTCTCTAAGCTTAAGAAGTATGTATCCAACTGCCTACTTAACACTCTAAAAGGAATCTCTAAAAAAGAATGTCAAGTGAAACAAACACCAAGGATAAAATCATTTTGTCAACAAAGCAACAACTTAAGAAGGAAACTTGGAGTCATCTCCATTTGCCTGCTTTCAGTCACCCTCAAACAATTTCCAACAATCTTGAAATTATGCCTATTGTGCTTTCTGAACGTTTCTTTTTCAATTCCATCCACTTTTCCTATTAGCCATCTTTACTGCCAATAACTTGGTTCAGACTACCATTACATCTGCTTCCAAAGTGCTGCAGTAATGTCCTAACAGGTCTTTCTTTCTTTTCATCTTTTCTAATCTATTTTTCACATAGCTGTTAGTTATCTTCTTAAGTACATAGCTGATCTTAGGGTCTTCTCTGTTCAAAATCCGTCAGCATTATTCCACAGCTTTTAGAATTAAAAGCAAAATTCTTCATATGGCTTAGAATGAATGAATTGAGCAGCCACCATCCCTGTGCTCCAGCAGTATTTGCACATTCTCTGTCTTTCAAGTACTGTCAACTCCTCATTGCCCTAGGATCTTAGCACAGATAAGATCAGATCATCCATTTAAATGCTGTTATATCACGTATCATAACTGTAATTCAGTATGTCATTCTGTTTCTGAATTTATGTTCCATGCTAGCTGGCCTCCCTGGCTTACTCTCATATCCCAGCAAATAATAGAAAGTGTTGTACACATTGAGCTCCATGAGCCTCAGCTGAATTAATAAAAAATAATCTGGGATCTTGGCAAACATATTCTACCCTTCCTTTGATTTTCACAGGCTTTTGAGCAGATTCAAACATTTTAATCCTTTTATTCTCTTTGCAAGGAGCATATGAGCCTCACTTAAATTGCCCTTCTCGACTTTTTTTCTGCTTCATTACCTCTTTAATGAGATTGAAAAAATGCCAAGACTCATAGATATAAATGTTTTATTTGTACATATGACACATATATAAAGATTCTATTGGAGAATTGTTATGGTTTGCATTTGTATTTTCAAAGCTATTACTAAATAAATTGCTCAACTCTTCAATGTCCTTATAGGCATACAAGTATATTGATACCTACTGCAATTGATAAGCATTATAGAAAGGAAAATTGGTAGGAGAGGAATATGTATGCAGGTCACTAAATGTTCCAGAGACCATAATCTCAGTTCTCTAAATCTATTTAACATCAGTGAATCTATTTTTAATTCATTCCTGGATATTTAATTGTTAAGTACTTCTGGTTCTCTTGCAGATATTGATCGTTCAAAAGCAAGGATGTCTTTATTACCACATTAATTTTTGATCCTCTGTCCCTCAGCAACCTAGCATATTATTTAAATAAGTGTGGCTAGCTGAATCACTAAAAAGATTTATGAAATGCATCCTTAAAGTTCAAAGCCATTGATTCTGGGTAATTTATTAAAAGTAAATACAAACTAAATAATTTATTTTAAGAAGTTGTGTGTGAGCTTTTCTTGGATAGCTACACTAAATGTAACCTAGATTTAAAATAACAAAATAGCAATAATAACCAATTCAAAGTCTTCATTATATACTAAGGGTTATGCAAAATTTTCTGCAACTATACTATAATTTAATGCTAATAGTGACCATATGAAGTAGATGGCATATTACCGTATTGCTTATTATCTATACTTAATCAACAAGAAAACAAAGATATGGAAAGTTAAAATATCTGCCAAAGTCACACAAAGTAAGAAGGCAAAGCAAGGATTCATACCAGGTGAATGTGAGCAGGCTGAGGTGAAGATGGCAACAGAAATCTGTAAGGTCTCGGATATAATGAAAATGTAAGGAACTACTTCAGCTCTCTGATCCTATGCTACTAACTTAGTCAAGGAGGAATAAGATGGAATGTTTCTGACTCTGAACCAGCAATGTCAGCAATTGAGCAGTAGCTTAGAGAGTATAAAAATAATAATGTATCTTCTTACCTCTGAGAAATTTAGCTTGCATTAAATTCAGCACTCTGTTGTAATGTTCTGGGAAGTATGAATATAATTATTTCCATTTTTGGAAAATCTATTAAATCCACTTTGTTAGTAGAAAACTGAGGCAGGAATACCATTCTCAGGATCAAGGTCCTCTGCAAATAGCAGTAATGTAAGGCACTATTAAAAAAATACAATAATTTCCAGGATTATGAGATCATATTTCTCTAGAGTATTCAAGGAAAACTCTAAGAGGTAGTAGATTTGAGTATAGTCTCAAAAAAAAAGTTCAAATTTAAAAAAGTGAAAGGTAATGGAGAGAGTAGTTTGGAGTTTACTTCTAAAATTTGAATGGGAATTTGAATAACTTGGGAATCTTATTAATGTATAGATTTCAGTTTGATTTTTGGGGGTGGAATCTGAGATTTTTCATTTCTTTTAAATCCTCCCCAAATGATGCTGCTGCTGGTTGAAAGACCGCACTTGGAGTCATATTGTAATTATGATAACATAAAATAGTATGAACTAATTTAAAGTCAGAAAAGACTAATACATGCTTTGAATCATAGCAGCACCCTTTCTTTGGGGAAGCAATGGAAAGGTTTACTTAAGGCAAATTATGGAGTGCCTTGATTTTATTTCAAATACAATAGTTGCTTTCATTGCTTTCTCAAAGGAAATTATTCCCTTAAATTAACAAGAACAATGTCTAAAAGTTAAAGATAGTGATTTATCAAATTACTGAAGGCTAACATGCCTTCTATTGTAAGAGAAGGTGCGATTCCTGCCCTTAAAAAATTCCTTACAAGGAATTATTTAAACAATGTGTCCTAACTAAGCTCAAATTATATTTTAATTCACATTCATATCAATAATTTTTTTAGGCCGGGTGCAGTGATTATTATTATCATGTCTATAATCCTAGCACTCTGCTAGGATAAGGTGGGTCGCTTGCCCTGAGCTCACAGGTTCAAGACCACCCTAGCACAGGTTGGAGACCACCCTGAGCAAGAGTGAGTCTCCTCCCCAAACCCCCATCCAAATAGCTGGGAGTTGTGGCAGGTGCCTGTGGTCCCAGCTACTTGGGAGGTTGAGTCAAGAGAATCTCTTGAGTCCAAGAGTTGGAGATTGCTGTGAGCTATGATGCCAGGGTACTCCCCTCAGAGTGACAAAGTGAAACTCTGTGAGCCTCAAAAAATGAAAATAAAAATAATTTTTTAAACTCAACTTTCATACCACTTTGAATCAAGCATAGAAGATTGCCATTTTATATATTTCTGTGGCTTTATTTGACAAAATGTTATAAACGTATGCAAAAAATGTTCTGAAAATATCAAATGTTCAGGAATTAATCATGCAATGGTATGGAATCAAATATATTTACTATGCTTCTTATTGTTGGGGAGTTTTTTTGCAGTTTTTGGCTGGGACTGGGTTTGAACCCTCCATCTCCAGCATATGAGGCTGGCACTCTACTCCTTTGAGCCACAGGCGTCACTCTATGTTCCTTGTTGTTAATAATACAACAAACAGATTGACAATAAAACATATTTCTGCAGGAAAAGTTAAATGAACATCTTTTGTTTTCTGAATTGGCTATTACCTCACACATTTATTACTGGTTCCAAATGGCTTATTCACTCGATCCAGGACTACAATACAGCTTTTTCTTTAGAGCTGAATTGTTTTACTAGTTTAATTAAAGTAATACAATGCTATTCTGATAAATTAATAACTGATTGTCTTGGAAGAAAATTTACCTTAGCAATAGGAGATATCAGATTTATGAAGCTTGAAATAATAAATTTTGGAGGACTTCTCTACAAATATTACAAAATTAAAGATGCTTCATGATCAAAAGGGAGATTAAACTGAACTTCAATAGCTTCATGGTAAATACGAATCAGTTCATAAACTATACCTTCCACATTACAGTATATAATTAATAGGTTATTAAAATGATTAATTGCTGAATACCTACTATATTGGGTCAATATTAACTTATGCACTGAGAATTAAATATTTAATGAAATTTATAAAATTTTTGCCTTTATGGAACATATTTTCTAAAGGTGTTAAACACAATAGCACATGAATCCATAAGATTAAACCAAAAATACAAAGAGCTATGAAGAAATTAAAACAGAATAAAGTAATAGAGAATAATTTGGAAGTGGCTATTTCAGCTGTTATGATCAGGGAAACTGTCATTGTATGTCATATTTACTTATTTATTTTTGTCTTTTTTTCCTCCTAGTTTTATTTTAAAATTACATATAATTAAGATGTACAATTGAATGTTTTAATATAGGTATACATTGTGAATTGACATGTCCATCAACTCACAGTCACCTTTTTTATGCATGTGTGAAATGGGTATAGCATTTATGATCAACTCTTTTAGCAAACAACAAGCATAGAATAGAATATGATT
This sequence comes from Arctocebus calabarensis, assembly GCA_963573935.1. NCBI lineage: Eukaryota > Metazoa > Chordata > Mammalia > Primates > Lorisidae > Arctocebus > Arctocebus calabarensis. The sequence continues at coordinate 5,605 of CAUYON010122439.1, read as the reverse complement.
AACTATAGCCACCAAGCCATACATTAAATCTCCAGAAGTTAATCATCTGGCACAACTGAAACTTTGTTCCTTTTAATCAACAGCTTTCACTGGATCCTTTAAAGGAAGCAGCAAACCTACAAGGAACTTGTTAATTTCTATTGTCAGTTTCATCCACAGTAGGGAGAGTAGGTAATCAATAAATATTTGTAGAAGTGTTAAATGAGTGAATTAAGGAAAAATATTTTGAGTATTTAAAGTAGGAAATCAAAGACTCCGCCACTAGATGCCAATTATATCAGAAAAGGAGAGAGAGGAATGGTGCCTAGAAAAACACATTTGTTTTCCATTGCACTAGGGAAATCTGATAGGTATCTGTTGTTGGAAATCAATAGTCACAAGTTGGAAGGTGTGGCAAGAACTTGGGTTTTAGCCCAATAACCAAGCACAGGGTTGTAATGAAGGTTTGAAACAATAATGTCATGATTATGTGTACTGCCTTGATTCAGGATAAAAACTTGTCTGAAATTCTTTATATTGTTTTTCTACCTAATTTACTTCTGCACAAGCAAACATAAAAAAAATCATATGCAAATCAAAGAGTGGTATAAAATAATTTCCATCATTTCTAATTGTGATGCCTATATATTAACCAAGGATTCCAAATGTTTATCATTCATCACTTAAGTTTTTTAAGTTACATTTCCTTCATCTAGATTATATTACATCACAAAGACATAAGAAGAAGACCAAACTGTCAAAACGAAGTGCTTTTTTGTAGAAGTTAACTCCAATTCCCTAGGACCTCCTGACAACAAATAATAGGAAGCTTGAGTCCATCTTTATCTCTAATATCAGCATGCGTCTGATAAATATGACTTCTGGAAAGTAAAGCAGGAAAAATATCTCATTTGTGCTAAGACAGTTATCCATCCTTCCCCTTCTTAACAGCTCTTCCCCAATTCCTAATACTCCTTGTCCATGTAATTTTTTTCATAGGACTGACTGCTTTCTAACTTACTATATAGGTTATTTACATATTTATTTATTATCTATCTCATCTAACAATGCGCAAGTTCCACAATAATTTTTTCTGCTTTGTTTACTGATTTATCCCAGTGCCTAGAGAAGTGCCTAGTACATGGTAGTCAATCATTGGGGATTTGCTGGAGGAAGGGATAAAAAGTCCATGTGGTCATAATTTCTATTTTCAAGGTGAAAAAATCTGAGGATCAAAATGGCAAAAAATTCTATGAGGTCACTCCATTAGTAAATGACAGATTTAACATTAAAATGTAGATCTTTGTCATACAAAAGTTTGTATCTTAACAATTACACACTAAATATTTAAGAAGATATTTGAAACTAAGACAAGAATTTTGCCAGACCATGGACAACTTCCAGCGCCAAGGCAAGGAGTTATGACATCGGGCTGCCATTAGTTAGACGTTATTGGAGGACACAGAACAGGCAAGTAACAGCCTCAAAATAGCATTGCAGGAAGATTTATCTGCCATCAGTGTGGAGAAAAGATCGGTAAGGAAAGAACATCAAAGAAGCAAGACGGTTCAATGAAAAAAGGGACAACGTCAAGATAATTTCAGGAACTACTCAAAGTAAAAGTCTATAAATCATTGGAAACACTGAATTTTCTTCAGCTTGAGATAGAGACCTATTACAAATGTTCCTTCAATAAATATTTATTTGAAGAAACACGAATGTTTTTATTTGAAGGAACACAAATATTTTAAATATTTATTGAAGGAACACAATGTTCATAGCCACAATAAACATACTTTACCAGATACTGCATGTCAAGTGGTAAGACAAGATCATCTATACATGGTCTTGGTTATTTCATTCCACTAGGTAGGCAGGCATGTGAAAGCATAAAAAACTTAAATATCTTCACAGAACTACTATACTAAGGTCAAAGTAGGAAGGGGCATCCATTCACTCACTAAATGTTGGTTTTCTGTACCATTTCTGTATCTTTTGTCATATTTCATCAGATGATTTCTTTAGGTGACAAATGAATCATAGGCCTTGATCTCAAAGTAACTTTAGGAAGGCAAAAAAGACATGCAAAAGCAACCATAAATAGCGAGAGTATAACAGTACAAGTTTAGGTAAGGTACTATGTGAGTTGAGAGGAGAAATGGGTTACTATAAACTTGTGATAGCAGAAATCATCAGTGAAAAACAGAGCTGAAAATATATTCCATCAAAATGCATCAAAAGAGTGTGTTAATGAATTTTGGGTAGGTATCAGCAACTCTTAAGAATATTGGGTATAGTAGATATAATGATTGTGATAAATTTCAGGAAAAGACACCATGAAACTGGTGAGGCAGAAACCAGAGTTATAAATTGTAAACACCATTGCACAGTCACTATAATTGCTAAATTTCAAAAAAGTAGGTCAGAATCCTCAAGGCTCTTGGTACTTTCAGCTTGGCCTCTACTACCTTTCCAACTTTGATAACTGATGCACTTTGTTAGGAAAAAAACATAGTCTATATACAACCAACCCCTTTTTATTTACATAAGATTTTATTTGAAAATGTATTCTATGTCATTGAGAATCTTGAGAAATTTGAAAATAGGTGGATGATTTCTAAGATTATCAGTTCTAAAACTCAAATATCATCTCTAACATTATTCTTTTCTTTCACTCTTTGTTGTATGGGCACTAATTATAAAACATGTGTTACACAATATAAATTCTATCAATGAGGCCACTTCATAGATTATTCTGAGTAATCTATTAGTAAGTTTCCCTCTGTGAACATAAAATAAAAGGTTACATGCACATATTATGACATAGCTTCCAATTCACTCAGAGATCCTTTCATCATGAAAGTAAAATCTTCAAATTATGAAATATAACAACTAGTAGTCTGCTAATATAAGTTTTATATATTCTGAATACTATGTATTTATTTGCTTTCATTTTAATGAGGGGCTTTTTTTAACAATGTATTCATATCTTTATAACACTATGCAATATTTCCTTTTTTATCCTGCTATTAAAGTTAGAAAGATAAAGAAGTGTTATTTGTGGTAGTATAGTGAGCCAGGAAATAAAGACTCTTAATATCACATCAATATCCTGACACAATCACTTTGTGATTTGGGACAAGCCATGTCTTCACTCTTCCTGTACGTTTATGACTGTGAACCATTTGAAATATGGTTATTAGGGCTTCTATTTATTTCCTGGGGCTTCTATAACAAATAACCACAAACTTGGTGGCTAAAAACAACAAAAATTTATTCTCTCACCACTCTGGAGGCTACAAGTCCAAAATTAGGATGTCAGTAGAAATATGCTCCTTCCCAAACCATTAGGTGAAAATTCTTTCTTCCCTCGTCCATCTTCAGGTGGCCCCAGGCACTCACTGGTCTGTGGCAGCATAACTCTAGTCTCTGCTTTCATTTTCATGTGGAGTTCTTCTCCCTGTACATGTGTCTTTTTTTTCCCTCTCCTCTTATAAGAACAGCAATCATTAGACTTAGAGTCTTTGATAAGCCCATATAAGCTCATCGCAATTCTTAACTAATAATATTTGCAAAGACCCTGTCTCCAAATAAGTCATATTCTAACATTCCAAGCAGACATGAAATTTTGAGGATGCTATTTAACCTCTTGAAATGATCATGAAATATTTACCAATTTGTGCAAAATATGAAAAAAAGATCTAGTGTACACATTAATGCATGTGGGTTTCTTAGTATTATAAAATTGTATCATAAAAGAAAAAAAATCTATGCTGCTTTCAGCTGTTGAAAAACCTATATTTGAAACTTCATGCTTTCTTGATAAATTGATCATGTTTATATACTGCTTATGTTGTGTATTGATTTCGATTTTGAGTCTTGAAATGATTCTTTCCAGTGGTAAATTATTTTTGGAACATTTGAATTATTGCTCTGCAGATCCTTCTATCATGACAGGATTAAACAAGTAGTTACTGAGTATTCCTTCTCTCATGCATACAACTGATGTGCTAGGCACTTCTTGGCACAGGGGATGTAGCAATAAAATAAATAAACTTGCATCATTGTTGTTAGGGAAGGAAGGAGAAAAGAAAAAACATATGTCAAATGGTAAAAAAAGAAAAAGCACAGAGAAAAGATAGATAATGTCAGAATGAGGAACAATTCAATGAACATTTTCAAAAAGTGTGGCCTTCATGTGGCCTTCATGGAGGCCACACTGAGTCAGTGACATTTGAAGTCATGTCTGAAAGAGGTGAGGGAGAAAATTAAGATGTGAAGAATAATTGGAGAAAGAACAGTACATGCAGAAGAGTCAGCAAAGCAAAGGCTCTGAGGTAAGAACAGCATGAAAGTCAGTGTGACTGAAGTGGAGCGAATTAGGGAAGAGTAACAGGATCTGGAGTCAATATGACCCCAGGCTCATGGCATTGAACTTGATAAGCCATTATGAGAACTTTAGTTTTTATGTTGAGTAAGGGGAAGCCAGCAAAGAGATTGGAGCAGAAGAATAGCATGAACTGACTTAGGTGTGAATTCTATAATAAATATATTTTAAAGAAATAATACACATGATTTGCTAATATAGAATGTGGGAAAAAGGGAAAAGAATATCTAAGATTTTTGGCTTAAGTGACTAGAGTGATGGAACAGCTAGAAATTGAGGTAGAGAAGACAACAAGCTTTTGGTAGGAGATCAGTAGTTGAGTGTTGGACATGTGACCCAGTGGCACAGGTCAGGTGACACAGTGAAAGTAGAAAAGCCAAAATCAAAACTATAATGTATTCATTCTTCAGCCTAAATAGTCTACAACCTGCCAAGTTATAGTAATATAAATTTAAATAATCAAAATTGTTTAGGTCTTGAATACGATTTAAAAGACAGATCAATGGAATGAAATATACTATAGAAACCTTGGTTTATAAAAATATTTACTATATGTTAATTTTAACATCAAAATATGTAATAAAAGAAAAGATAGTTCAATATATGTCATAAGAGATAATTATCAAAATTAAAACATATTCTCTTTTTTACATAAAAATAGGATATATAAGTATCAAATCATTCAATGCAAAAAATTAAAACCATAAAAACTAAAAAGATTGTGATCAGAAATTAATCTAATTAGAAAATGTGTTCATAAACTAAATTATAAATATTGTGGTAAGATAAGTATACTCAACTGAGGATGAGATATGGGGATCAATATGCTCCCAAGAAAATCACTGAAAGTATCTAACAAGAGAATTCATAAAAAAAAAAAAAGATTATACCTTTAAAAAGTTAACCCCATTGCTAAGAATCTAGACTAAGAATGTAATGATTTTATACATTTTCAAAGATAATTTCAAAAAACATTCATAATCACATTATTTAGAGATAAAATATCCAAAGAAATTTACATGAACATGAATGGCAAAATATTATGAAAATTATTATATAGATATACAGTACAATACTATGTTGTATTTAAAATGATATTTAGGGGGGAGGAGCCAAGATGGCGGTCTGTAGCCAGCTTTCTGCAGACGCTCCTGTCCAGAAGGAGAGTTAAAGGACAGAAATTTGGCGAGAAAGCCAACGGTTTGGAGCTGAGCCAAGAGACAAGGTCGAGGAACACAC